>CABFOW010004021.1:14879-39042 GCA_902141385.1 Timema californicum | reverse complement strand
CCCCCCCCCCATACCATTAATGTATACCTTTAATGCTAAGATATTTGAATGTAAATTTAGGTCAAATACAAACATAAAATGATGATCAGCGTAAAATCTAAAACATGTGCCACACTTGTATTTTTTTAAAAATATGATTTTCACGACTTCCCTGTCATGTAAATTCATCAAACTTTTGAATTATTGTATAAAACATATTTCCAACAATGAATCTTAAGAAATTGTTTGTGTTGCAGTTTCTTCCTTCTCCCTTTTTTACCCAGACAATTTACTATTCTTGGACTTAAATGAGCCTGTGCCAACTATATTACAACCTCTTAGAAGGTTTTTTGTCATGCATATTGTATTTATTTTAATTATTCAATCTTTAATTTAAAGAAGTGATTTTTTTTAACTCTCAACCTATTAGAGGTACAAATAATTACATAATGAACTATTTGTCATGAACTATTTATATTATAAACTTGTGTGCGTGATTGAATATTTAATTCCACTGCTTTGAATTTGGGTACATTAACAATGTAGGTTATATAAATATTAGTTATCATGAAAATTATGCTTATTTTAATTACATAAGTTTCATAATTGATTAAAACTTGGCATAAAATTAAAGACATTTGATTGTTTCGTTGAAAATGTTGTGAGATAATATATTGAAATTATTATTTTCTAATGGTGTTTTAAAAATGTTCATTCTTCATGATTGGTTTGGAGAAAGGAACCAAACAAATAATAAAGCAAGAATTTGTTTTAAGCAACATAAGAAAATATTTATTTACATCTACCTCACCAAATACAGTGTTTTCAAAAGTCATGAAATGTTTGTAACTTTATACTTATCTTTAACTATTCTATTTGATATAATACATAACATGTTTAGATCATTTATTAATGATATTGCTTTTAATATATCTAACAAATTTGTTACATATAGATGATCAAAACATACTAATATTAGTTCCAATTCCTATCAAAATAATATATTTGTCAAAATGTATCATTCATAATTACTATAATTATTATAGAAATGTTTTGTCTTTAATATAATTTATTATGAAAATAATGTGTGCATCATAATGTCTACCCTATTTACAACTATCATTTTTAATTGAGCTACATATGTATCATATTGTATAAATATTGTATTTATTAATTTTGTTTATTTAAGTGTCAATATTTCTATTAAAATACTCCAACATAAACATGATTAAGTTTAAAAAGATATTTTTTGCCTTAATGTGGGGATGTAGAGGACGTGAAAAAAGGTATTTTTTTTGCCGTTTTAATAGCAAAACTTTTTTTGGTCAAAATAAAATATTGCTTTGACAAAAACCTATAGTTTAATTCTCTTCACATGGTGACCTCAACAGTTCTTGAATATCTGCCAATGGTGTCCTGGAATTTAATTACAACTTTTCTCTTCATTTAAAATGTTTTTTAGATTAATTGTAGTTATGTTCATGACATATATTCAACAAATATTGACATTGCCATGTGGAGAAAATTAAACTCTGTTTCTATTGAAGCAATATTTTATTTATTTAGGCCAGGAAAAATTTTAATATAAAAACTTAACACCAGCCTTTTCTCACATCCCCTAAATCCCCACCTTAAATATTGTGTTTAAGTTAGTTAATTAAATGCCAAGGTGTTGTCATTGTAGAGTTTGTGTGTTTTAATGTTCCGCCTTATATTAACATAATCTAAGAAACTATATATTATGTATCTTTTAATAAGATCTTTATGTTTCAAGATAAAAAGAGAAATGTGATGACTGTTTCTGTTTGTATCTTCGTAACATTTGAACAAATTGATATATTTCGACTAAAATTGAAATAAACATAAACACCCAGGAGGGCCAAAATATTTTGATTTTTGACCTAACTTTAGTCTATTATTTTGGGGGCAGAAATGTTCAAAGTAAAAAAATAACTAATTTAATCCCGTATGGTGCTATAAATATAATATCAATGTTGAAATTATACTTGGTTTGCTTAAAACTGTAAATACAATAAGCTGGGACCCGTACCCCCTATTTCCTCCTATAACAAGTACAGTAGCCACATGACTTCTTTGGTGCTGACTGACAGCTCACAGCTGACTTCTGACAGTCAATATTTAGGTATATACCTAAATTTTGACTGTCAGAAGCTACAGCTGCTAAACAAATGTATTTGAAGATCATATGGTTCAGAATAGGTATACCTAATTTGGTCTGGTAGCTTTTCAAAGCTGTCAGTCTGCACCAAAGAAGCCATGGGGCTACTGTAGTTGTGCTCGTGCCTGCATTTATTATCCAAGTCTCTGTTTTAAGTATATTATGAATGCTCCCTACCCCCTCCCCTCAACTTCACAAACCCATTACAAGCCAGACACTTTAACTCAATGAATGATGAAAATGAAGATAAACATAGGCAACACTGTAAGGGACTGGTTTCCATAGTAACATGACGCTTCTAAGGAAACCAAGAGTTGAAACACTAGTGCTAGAAGCGGTCACTCGACAGAACTAAAATTATCGAGAGTCAGTGAAAAAACCACCCTAAAAAACTTAACTGAATATCTTAATCTGTAAGTTCCTCTTTATAGTATACATTTCTCTATGTTCAAACTCAACAGAAAGTAGGTCTACATTGTTTCCCTTCCTCTTTTCTACCCACATGTTGCTACTACACAACCAAAAACTTTAAAAACTAGCAATGTCAACCAAATAACCTAAGATTAAACCAACCTAATCCATTCTCCAGCTTGACAAATTGATATACAAGATGGTGGTGCATGTGGAGTGCAAAATGTTTTATGCATTTTGTTTTATGAAATATGGGAGCAGGGATGACAGATGATTTGTGTAAATGTGTGTTATCATGTGTTAATGTTTTGTTTGATCATATTCCACAGTGTGCACCCACTTCATTTGGAAACATGCAATAAATTACACTACGCTACACATGATAAAACAAAAATGTGTTGTTCCATCGTGTATTATCACATAATGTTCAATGAAGTGTGCACCCAGCCTTATGGTTCATTTTTACAGTCTTTATAATTAATTATTGTTATTGGAAGGTCAGATCTGAAATAAATTTAGGAAGCTTTTATAAGACAATTATTAGTTAAGAATGGTTACACTAAAAGGTAAAGGTATCCAAAAGATGATTTAAAGATTACAAGCCACAGAAAGCCTAAACACATGGCATTGGAGGAGATTGACAAACAATGGCTAATAACACTGTGGGCTAGTCATAGGTGGTTCCTCACTTCCTCTCATAAGTCATTGTGTCATCTGTCACAGGAGAACAGTAGAGCTTATGAAACATGTAAAGAAAAAAAAAGGATTTACTTATATTGAGTAAGTACTGCCCACAAACTAAAGCCAGGTGACAATCTGAAAGCAATGTAAAATGTCAGTGGTTCCTGAATTATTTGACGAACATGGTTTTAGGATGAAGCCTGGTTCCACTTATCAGGATGCATAAATTGATAAAACACAAGTGTGTAAGCAGCTCAATTCAATCCTCTTGAGTTGTAGATGGTTGTGGTGTCTGTTAGCTCGTGATACTATTAGTCGCTCATATGTAGCTTACAATTCCCACATGTTCATCATAGAATAAGCCCTAAGCTATAACTGAAGAATGACCCTGAGCACAGGACAAATCCTGGATAACTCCATGGAAGACTAATGCCATGCCAAGCTAAAAGTCCTGATTTGATTGTTGTGTCCAGATGTCATTTTTAAACTAATTTAAATTAGATGAATTGTGGTCCCCTCCATTCTGACAGTGCTATAATTACAATGATTTGCAGAGTGTGTGTGTGTGTGTGTGTGTGTGTGTGTATTCAATGTTGAAAATATTGTTATTTTTGATAAAATGTCATTTTGAACCAATTTTAATCACTTTTGTCTGTTAACTGTGAGTTGGGAACAAACCAAAATGTTTGGAATCCTCAACCGATATTAACCAATATTTGAGCCACTAGAACCACTAGATAATTTGGTTTCTGCCCATGACAACATTACTGAATTTGCATGGGTTTTTTATGTGGTCATGCCAAGTTTCAAATAAGACTGATGCACATCGGCTGATTGTTTTTTTAGCACCGCGTCTTAATTCCTGTTCAGGTTACATGCTATATGATTCTTCAAGTTCCCGTGCCACTTTTTCACTTTTCTCCTAACAAAAATTGCAGCTTATCACTAAAATTAGCATATAAAAATACTAATGAAACATTAATCCAGGTGAAACTCGGCACAGTGCTTAACAATGAAGCTGTTTAAAGCTACTTGGCTATCTAAGTTTATATTATGTAATAATAGCATAGGATGCAGATAATCTGGGAGCTTTGTATCACAGAACACAATTAATGAACTATGCATTTTTAAGATGATTTACAAAGTTATGACAAATGTGTCAAAGAAACGAGGAGGGGGATAGAGGGAGTGAAGGAGGGAAAAGGGGGGCAGGAGGGAAAAGGGAAGAAGAGGGCACTGAAGGCTAAGGAATATGTGCTGTGCTGACCTGACACATTTGGAGAAGCAGGATGATACTTTACTAAACCAATGATTGCAGGCACTGAAAAGTAACGGCAATTAGTACAACCCTCAGAGATAAAACAAATGAATAAAGGACTTTTTCCATTAATTCATTAAGTATATTATGTATATACGGGGCGGGGGGGAGGTTTTTTATTTTTAACTATCCGTGCTTCATCTCCCTTCAATTACCCTGGAAAATTAAGTCTACTGTACATTTTAGATTTGCAACGGCCAGACGAAGTCGTTTCTAGAGCGATAACAGGAGTGGAGATTACATAATAACCAAGCTATTTTTGTCTAAACTTGTTGGTGCATGTGTACAGTCAATTGTTTATGATCATTAATATTCTTCACCATAAGCCCAGTCATTTGTTTGTTTTGTTATGTGGCTGTGTGATGTGTCCATTTGTAAGTTGGGTGGTTGTGTTAATTCTGTTCGATTAAGGTGTTGACTGTTGCGTGTAAAATGCTGAAACATAAATGTCTTTCTCTTAAGCCTCGTTTATATCAAAACACAACATATTGGCCAACACGAACCCAACAAGTGTTGCAATGTAAGCGCATTCCCAACTTGCTGGGGATGTTGGCCATTATGTTGGCATTGGGAAAGCCGGTCAGAGCCAACAAGTTGTGTTGGGTTGTATTGTAACATTTGTTGGAGCTAATAAATTATCAACTCAACATATTGGCTGTGTTGAGAGATTCTGCACATGTGCTATCGAGTCAATTCAGTCTCTATCCTTAGCGACACACATGTTTGGTTTTCAGATTAGTTTAACTTTAACATCGGGGATTTGCATAATTTTATGATTATGGAATGGGACAAGGCTAATAAAGTTAAATTAATTGATTTGTATCAAAAGTATTGTTATTTGAAACATTACAAGCATAAAAAATTATGAAATCTATTTTGCAACTGTAGGTAATTCATTATTCCCATGTATGCACCTTCAATTCGATGTTTAGCAGAAAAACTTCGAACTCCCACAGTTTCTTAAGTTTTGTTATTTTCTGCAAGAGTACACTTCCTGTCAACACAATAAATGAAGAAACGGCAAGTAATACGTCGTTATCCATGGCTAGAAATGTGTAAACTGATTAAAAACAAGCAGAAGACCAAGTATGTTGGTCCAACAAGCTGGTGACAATAAACACAGCTTACTTTTCCGCGTGTGTTGTCTCTTAGTGGAAAAGTGAGGTGATAGATGCTCATGACAAAGAAAAGGCACCTCCAAAACAGTTAAGTGTGGGAAAACACAAATTTACAGCACACTTAAAAATAAAAATAAAATTATGAATGAATGGCAGAAGGAAACTGCAGGCCAAATGAAATGATTGAACACGAGGTCTACAGGGAATGAAGAGACAAACAGTGCCAAGTGGGAATGATTTGTTGGTGCTCGAGCGAAAGGAATCCCAGTCTGTGAACTGCTAATCCAGGAACAAGCTCTGGACGTTGCAAAAAAAAAAAANTTTTTAAAGCTGGCTGGAAAGTTTCATAAATCGTCACAGCATTGTTTGGAGTAGTGTGTGTTGCAAGGTTAAAGATGTTGATGCACAGACTGTCACAGAATGTAAATACAAATTATCGACCATGATTTAAGGATACTATCCCAGAGATGTGTTCAATGGCAATGAAACCGGACTTTATTTAGAACTATACCAACAAGGACCTTGTCTGAGTGCCTAGATAACTGTTTTGATGGCAAGAAGGCCAAAGAGAAAATAAGTGTTTACATTTGTGGTAATATGTCCAGTGACCTTTAAAAACTTTTGGAAGTTAGAAAAGCTGTTAAACCAATATCCTTCAAAGGACTTTAATGTAATACCCTTCCAGTAAAATGGAAGTCTAACAAGAAAGTGTTGATGACTGCTACGATCTTGGAGGAGTGGCTTCACAGTTTCAATTTTAAAATTAAGAACTATAAAAGGAAAGTTCTGCTTTTTTTGGATAATGGAACAAGTCATACTAAGATCAAACTTTCTAACGTGTCTCTTGTCGCCCCCACCCCCCTCCCCCCGCAAATACAACATCAATAACACAACCCATAAAACAGGGTGTAATGTACCACTCTAAAATATTTCTACAGAAAGCTTGTGTTAGAGTATCTTCTCCCCGAGATGGAAACCAGTGAATCATTGACAGCACTCATTAAGAAAATAACTGTTAGAAATGCTATGTATTGGGTTTCTTGTGCCACAAGACAGATTTGTTCTGCCACCGTTAAGAAATACTTAGCAAAAGCAGGCTTTCGGGATATTTAGTTGGCTGAGAATGATTAAGACAACCAGCCCCTACAAGACCTTGCTGCCTTGTTGAGAAGAGGACACCTGTACATCGATGCTGAAGCTGTTGTTACTTTCGATGAGCATCTCTGCTCAGAAGAAGGGGTTGAAAAAGCATTGGATCTGGTACAGAGTGACCCAGCTGACCAAGAAGATAAGTGCGTTAACATTGACGAAGAGAGTAGTGGCAGAAAAACTGTGGAGAACTTGAAGATCAAGACCCGTTCGGAGGCTCTGTGTGCACGGAGTGACCTTGAGTTATTTGCTGCATTCAAAAACTGTCCAAAGCTGATGCAGTTGATGCACAAAAGGACTATTGTACATACAGTACTGTATATGGTAATGTAGAAATGTTTTAATGACCAATGTTTATAATCCATACTGTATATTTATTGATACTGTACATAAAATTAATGAAGTGCCACACTAGTCAATTCTAATTTTATACTACCGCAGAGGTTTTTTTTGGGTCCCATCGAGTGACTTTTAGATAAGTTTTACTAAATCACAATGATGTTTTATTGTGAAATATACAGATAGACTTAACAGGTAGTAAGACACAAATCATATTTATAATGAGAGAGAGTGTATTATAGACTTTAAGGGATATATTCTATTTTACTTTGTCATAAAACTAAGCTTAGTTGACATTTACTTTTTGGATTAAACATTTTACATTACCATATTTCAACAACCTAAAGTGATAACACTTACCTTTATTATATTCATTGTTATACTTTGATCATCCACAAATTCTTTTATACTATGATCACTCATTGAGTTGCTTAGGGTTTGAGGAAATTTTCGAAAATCTTCAAAAGGCCGTTTGGCTGCTATTTGTAGAACTTCACTGGAGGGCTTGTATTCTATTGGAATTGTAGGCTTCCTAAAATTATTTACCTGTTGAATTGTAAAATAATCATAAAACAATAAAACAATTTAATTAATATAAGTTGTAGATAGAATTAAAATCAATGTTTCTCACCTTAGCAAAAAACATAATGAACTGTAAGTATTCCATTACATTTTTAGGGAGTGCATACTGACATAGTTCATCCAAAAAATCATGGACACTTCTATAAAAACAAATTAGAGAGTATTGAGGTTTTACCTGTAAGATTGGAGCTTGTTTTTTTGACGACGCCAATAGTCGTGCTCTGAGTGGTGTTAGAGGAGATATTATGGTGCTATTGGTGTAGGTATCATCAAGCATGTTTTCTTCTAAGTCAGTTTTTCGAGATGGAGCCAAGAATTTGTTATTCTTAAAAAGAAAAGAATTAACATACAATTGAAGTAGACATAAAAACACATAATAGCTGAAGTAGATCATTTTAATTTAGGTTAGGAACATCATTAATATTATGAAGTCTGGATTTTTATTTGAGTTATCAAGGTCTTACTACATATAGGCCTAAACAAACATGCACTGGGGATTCTATTTTCATCCAAACTTTAAATTTCCAGGGAATCAATACAAATCTTGGAGTATTTCCAAGAACTAGGGAATTAAAGTAATATATATCTTTTAATCTATTATCATCATTGTATGTTTTAAGGTGAAGAAAATTATCAATTTGAGGATTAAAATATAATATAATTTGTTTGGTTATTAATAAACATGTTTTATTCCCCAAAATGTGTTAGAATTAACAAAAATATGATTTTTATTAATTAAGGGTATGAGGGAAAAATGGGTAAATCACCATCACACACATTTTCCAGGACAGCTATTATATCTGAAACCCATAATATAAAGTGTATTATAAAGGTTTCCTGATTGTTTATAAGGTGGCAGCAGTGACTCTATTTGAGCTAAAATTGGACTTTTCACTTGTACCTTAGTTTGTTTTTAACTTTTGCCAAACTTTGTAACTTAGTCGTGCAAAGTTATTCCTTCATTAAATTTATTATTTTATAAAATAACTTTACAGGAATACTAAGAAATTATGATTTATCTTAAAGTCCGTACAAATTGTTTTCAACAAGTTCCCATTTGATAAAATAATCCTTCCATTTTCTGTTGAAGTAGATTTGATGGTTAATGGTGCTTCAAAAGGTAGAAACAAATAATTAGCAATTCACTTTCCAGTGAACTAATATTTGTCAGTAAACAATACACTGACATTTATCCATTTACTATGTACTGATGGGGTGGGGAGGTGCGAGTCTGATGGGATTTCTTTTTATACACGTTGGGTCATGGTTGAACCAGCTGGGCCAACCCTGGTGGCTCTTCTCTATTCAGTCCCCTGTTCCCCACATAGGATATCCCTTTCTCAGGGATGAACGTCCCATTGTTGGTCTCAGATTTTTTGCCATTCTGCACAAAGCGGAATCATGCTAAGCTGACAGGTCTGTGATCGGCTTACTGTTGTCTCCTGTTTTACTACATCATAATGAGAACTTGTTTCTAATAATGATAAGATTGTCCATTTGACATTAAAATGTGGACTTTTATGTACACTGACCCACAGGCCTTTACTAAAAATATATTCAAGGACACTTCAATAAACAGCTCAGCATAAAAACCTCAATCATTTGACTACACGAGGCTAGTCTTATGTTTAACTATGTCCTGTGATGTTTCCTAAGCAAGTTAGACTACACACTAATTTCCATGAAATAGATTACACGGTACACTGCCATTCCATCAGCTTAAAGTGCCCAAGTTATGGCTTTGAATCTCCTGCAATAAGACTGCTTGAGATTCTTATTGTTGTAACAGTGTCTGTGACCTCATAACGAGATCATTTTCGGGTCTTATGGCAAAACTAACTGATATCACTCCTCACGGCCATAATACTATCTCCAGCCACCTCCTAAAACAGACTGTCCTGTATCTCATGTTGTCTGCTCAAACTACATTTTTTGTCTGGTCATATGATTGAGACTCATGCGGCTGGCAAAAACTCAGGCAACTCAATTTACTTTATGTGGTTAAATTACATAGTAGTGGCGTGACAATCGTCACAGTTGGAATTAGAATTATTAAAGATTGAAAAATATTGAACACTACTATTATACTCGAACTGATCCAAACTTCATTGATTAACAGTGAATTGTTTCTTCTTCTATCATGATTGAGCCATGTGCCTGTGGATATGCCTTTTGCAGGCACTGTTTTGACTCGTCAAGGGCAGTAGCACGTCACAAGGTGAATTGCATAGTCACACTGCACCATCCCACCCACCAAACAGAAATCAAGAGTAAAAAAGTGAGAAAAGATATGAATTTTGTAAAACTATTTACTTATACAATTTTTATTAATAGAAATAATTCTTAAAATTTCCCAGATCCTGTAGGTTTTTGCCAGGACTAAACATAAAAATAAATAAAATAATTCTCAGGAATTCCTAAAACAGAAATCCTAGCACAAATACACTCAAAGTTTATTAGTTTTTACTTTTTAGAGAATGGAATCTAGGTCCATCAGCATGTTGAAAGGGGAAGCATGTCAGATAAAGTATAGGGAGTGTAAAAATGGAAAGCCCTATGAGATAGGGAGAGAGAAACAGGGTTTTATCATGTGGAGTGGCGTAGTATCACATATGGAATATTTGTGTACGGTGAGAATGGATAAGTGACGGCAAGGAAGAAAGAGTGAAAGAAATTTTCTAAATTTATTTGTCAGTGGATTTGTTTAAGTATTGCTCATTTACTTTGTGTTATTTATTTAAGTATCTAATTTATTCAGATAACTTGTGTTAGTTTGTTTTGTATATATTTGTGTCTAGTATTTACTATTTAAATATAAGTTTGAATATTCCCAGAGTAAGAGTTCAGTCTACTGGTTGAGATTCTAGAAATTAATGAGGATACTTACATGGTTTTTTAGTGATACATTTGTCCTTTCTGGCAGATTGGAAGATGATTTTACAATTTTATTAGATGGTGCGACTTTTGTAGCAATAGATATTTTGTCCGACGACGGCTTTTCGGGTATCGATGTTTCAACCCTTGCTGACAGTTTTTCTGGTTGTTCATTTCGCAATGGTGATAATACATCCTTTTTAAATCTCGGTGGAACCTCAAAGTTGCTTTGTACATGTTCAGTCTTACTCCTAAAAGAATGTTCTTTAATATATCTGCCACTGGGTATTGATGTCTTCATATGATTATGTAAATAGACCTGTAATTGTTATAACATTTAAATATATATAAACTATAAATACTAACATTAAAAAATAACACTAACATGAAAACTACAGTGGTAGCCTTTGTGATAAGGTCCCATCAACCAAACACATTTCACATTTTTTATCGAGCATATAAATGAAAAATAAAGTAATCAAGAAATACTCATAGAGAAGAGAATGAGAAAGTGAAAGACAATAAAAGCACATTGGGACTAGCTCATGCTGGCCCAATTGAGCAAAATTTTAACCAGTGAGCAAAAAAACACATTCTAACAAAACAAAACAGGTATGAATAAAATTATGTGGCATTTGAGGAAAGCACAATGTATTGTATTTATATTGATACACACATTTATTTTAAAATAACTCAAGCTAAAAGCAAACAAACTTAATATTCTATTATATGTATGTAAAATAATGATACAGTCAAAATAATTACTGTGTCAAGCAAATGTTACACATTAATAAGGGTTCTGTTATTATTTTTATTTAGCATTGTGTTTTTCTACCAATTCGTTTTATACACTTAAGTACTAATTAAGCTAATGGTTAGGGATTGGGAAGGTTGAATATCTAGGAAGTGAACCCACAATTGCGTGGAGGGAGAATGGGGAAAATAATAAGGGATCTTACTTTGAAAAATAAAGTCTAAGGTGTACCCTGACATTATTTTTATGGACCGCAACTGAACAAAGTCGGCACTGGTCTCTAATGCTGATAATGGAAAGCTTTCAATTCATTTCTGAATGAAATAGCATCTCCATACAGCGATATATTTCCTGTCATTCTGGGGTCTGATTTAAATCTTTTGAGCGTGCATGCCATCTACACACAGTTTGTTGTTCAATCACAACTTTCGCTGCCCCAACTAAGTGGCAAATTGGTCCCAATAAATATAAAAAATTCAGGATTAATAATGTGTTTTGTTTTTGTTCTTGTTCTTAAAATTTTGTTCCCAATAAATGGCTGCCCCGATTAACCGGAACCCACTGTGTATTGAAATTAGAAAAATTGTGAAATACTGAAAAGAAAAAACTGAGAAAAGAATGATAGAAAACAAGGAAAAGGTTGAGAGAGAATAGGAGCTTAAAAAGGCACTAAGGAGAAAAATGGAGAGATGAAAAGAGAGAATAAAAAAGAGAAAGTAGAGGAGAAAGAAATTAAAATTAGGGAAAGAAAGAAGAAATGAAGGAAAAAGAATGGGTTATATTAAAAGAGAAAGCACAGAAAAGAGGGCTAGCAAGAGGAAGAATGGAAGAAAAAGAAAGTGTAGTATTATAGAGAGACAGAGTGGAAGCATGTTTATTCTCCCTACATTAATATTTCTCCTGTAGTCAAGTACCGATGAGTTCTCTCCACCATTGTTTCTACATTCTTTTAAGTGGTAAGTGATTTTGACCCTTAGCTCTAGTATTTTAGGGATATATCTATTATTTTCATAAATGACTGAAATACATCAGTTTGTTATGGCTAGCAAGTGATAATACTTAGCAAAGCATAGGACATTTGGATAGTAGTTTATGTTTCATTTTTATAATATCTACCCCACAGGTTATCGATTAAGAATATATTTTCATTATCATGACAGACCATTTCTTTAAAAGTTACGGAACTTCCTTATAATATGTTTTAAATTATTACACATTATTAGCCTAACCTTATTTTGCATTTATTATTAAAAGGTCGTTCCATGTCATTCGTTGTCGACCCACCAACTCCCGAGTGAACCACCGAGACCCACCCCCTGAGGACACATAGGTTAAGAACCAACTAGAGATAACGCCCTAGTGGTTGGGGAGTTTCGCGCAGTAGTAGTAGGGCTAATTTTGTAAATACAGTAGAGTTGCAGAAACTGAATCTAATGTGGACTGAGATGGTGTCGAGTTATTGAAATGTTGAGTTTTATGAATGAGCTTGCATAAGATGCATGTTTACTATGTCATGTTTACTAAACAAGGATGAATCATAGTACAGTAACCAATATTATAGGTACAGTTGTACTGTAATGTAGTATTGTACAGAACAGTAACAGTAATATATGTACAGTTCAAAACATTACCTATTAATATAATGGTGTGTATATATACGTGTAATATAAAGAAACACAGTAGAGTACTGTACATAGAATAATGTATTGATTCGAATAACATGTTACTGAATTGGAAAACTAACAAACAGAGCACTTGTAAAAACACCACAGCATGAATGTTTCACTCGAGTTACACAAACTGAGAGGTTATACAGTTGAATGACCTTGGATTGTAATGACTGGCACCAACAACTGTGTGCATGTGCACGTGTCGAGCTAGGCCTACAAGGAATGTTGAGTTATCGAGTGTTGAGTTTCCAAGACTCTATTATTATGCTAATGGATTAGGAATTGGGAAGGTTGAATTAGAGGAAGTGAGCCCGCATTTGCGTGGAGGGAGATTGGAAAACCATTTAGGAAAAACCACCCGACCGAGATTCGAACCTCGATCTCCTCGTCCTCAGCAGTCGGGGACAACATGACTAGCGCGTTAGCCAACTACGCCACCGAGGCGGGTATTAAGATAGTTAAAATGTTTATGTCTTTCCGTGGTAAGTTATCCCTTATTAGTATGTAAGCAACTTGTGGAATTTATAGTAATTTTTTTGTATTTCTGTCCAGTTGTTTGGGAACCCCTCCAAGACAGAAAACTTTTAATTTTACATATAGAGAAATTGTAGAGTTGTAAGAAAAGAGAGCAAGACTTGAAAGTCAGAAATAAAAGTTCACTTCACTTTTCAAATTCTATTTGCTCAGCTCTTTGAAGGTAGCGTGCTTGGCCGTCTGCCTTTATTCCCTGAGTATGAAGGTAGCGCCCTTGGCCTGCTACTATTATCATTTTCTCCCTTTACCCCCAACTACATAACTCACGCCAAGAGAAGAGGAAGGAGAGGTGGAAAGAGGAGAGAGAAGCCTGCTGACGCCGATTACTCCTCTACCCAAAACTCTATT
Source organism: Timema californicum (assembly GCA_902141385.1). Classification (NCBI taxonomy): domain Eukaryota; kingdom Metazoa; phylum Arthropoda; class Insecta; order Phasmatodea; family Timematidae; genus Timema; species Timema californicum. The sequence goes on along the minus strand of CABFOW010004021.1, from coordinate 25,106 downwards.
TTTCCTCCTCCTTCAAACACTTATACTTTCCCCGCCCCCAATACACCTGTTCCTCAACCTCCCTCTTAAGCCTACCCTCAGACCCCCATCAATAACTCTCCGCCTCGATCCCTTGCCAACATCCTACAAGAAGAACCATCTGACGAAGACTCCAGAGAAGACAACTCTCCACCTTAAGGCCAACATACCTAATAAGTTCAGCCACCACTTCATTGCACCATCTTCACTAACTCCACTGAATACACACTTTTCCAGAGTATGACATGATGGCGCCCAGCATGTCATGGAGATAACAAGATGGCGCCCAGCATGGGGCGACCTGTACTTCAGGAAAAGAGAAACAGAAGTCCTTCATGAGCCCACACAAAATAACACCCCACCAGATTTTCCGAGCTAGCACAAACTCGGTGGCACCCCCTATCACCTCACTCTGCACCTACCCGGCCTTCACGCTACAATACCCAGGCCCCTGCGCCACAATTCCCCCAGCCTGTGCAACACACAGCTCCAGCCCCTGCATTACAATTCCCCCGGCCTTCACATCGCAACACTTTTGCTCTGCGCCGCAATTCCCCCGGACTTCATGCCTCAGCACTCTGGCCCCTGCACCGCAATTCCTCACTCTTTTTCCCACCACACCTGCTAGGATTTCACACCTAATCTTGGTCCCACCAACTACAAAGCAGATCAACCAAGATGTCTAGAAGAAGGACCAGACTCCAGTGCGGACAACCAGAGTGCACCTAATACAATGCGACAAGTGCAATGAATGAATTCACTTCTCGTGTATCGGCTGGAAGGACATTGAAAGAGACATAAACGGACTACAATACCTGTGCATGACCTGCATAGAAACAAACATGCGGGAGCAGGAAGAATTGAAAACATCAAAACAGAAAAGGAACAGCATCTACAATTCTGCGATGAGCACAGCTTTAACAAAACATACAGCCTGCTTACATTTTCTGGACATGACCACAAAAACCCTCACAATTTCCCGAAAAAAATGTGAAACAACCCTAAAAATCATAGGGACTCTTAACGAACTATAGCCAACCATAGAGAAGGAAAGACTGCTCCAGAATGCGTCAAATTGGTGGAAACAAAACTAGTATTAAATCCCCTGGGAGGAACTTGTAACCTACCCCAATCATTCCCCCACACGGATGATACACAGTGGTAGGTACAAGAGTGTTATAAATTTATCAAGCAAAAACATTATACACCTCAATGAGGGAGAGGGACAAAACAATTAGTACAAACTTGGACGTTGCCTAAAGACAAAAGCATACCAAAACCCGCCAGGGCCAGAAGGGCGCTAATACAATAAAAAAAGGGCTGGCGGCCCCATCGTTAGGTGCCCACTATGGCATTGTCCATCAATGCCGATATACCCTAATTAAATTGGTCTCCTGTCAAGGTATGGTTTTACCCATGAAAAAACAAGAACAAGACCTTGCCTAAGAATAAAGCTGACAGAACAAAACATGTAGCCACTAATATGGTCGTAAAGCCAATCCAGCGACCCCTTACTACATGCATAGCCTAACGGCCCTAAGGTTTACAAACCTAAATATTTGTAAGGTGGCACCAAGGAGATTTCCTAACCATATTGACAAAACCCCATACAAGGATTGTAGCCCCGTGTGGCTTTCGGTCCCTAGGTTAACTAATATAAATATAATTCAAGATGATGATAATAATAATAATAGCTTGTTAATGCAAAGAATGGGCATAAGACCCGTACGAGTGTCCAAGATGTTTAATTTTGAAAAGCAAATAGTTATAGCCAAAGAGACTTTTGAATAATGAGACAAGCCTACATAATGAATAGGCCTTTACCTCGTAAAGTCCAGAATGCAATACGTGTCTCTTCTCTGAACTCTGACCATTTATATATCATGATGATATGTGCTCCCAGAGCGCGTATAGGTTGGGAGGGGGAAGTTTCCAGAACATACACGTAGGCAAAAGAACACCAGTCACACGCACAACTCAGTTCTTAGAAGTTATTTGAACGCGCACTGCACATGCTCAGTGAAGTTCATTTGTCTGGAAGAAGGGATGGGGGAAGTCGCCAACACAGCCAACTGCGAGGCTCTAAGACCGGCTCAGTAGAATGGTGATAGTGCAGCGAAGTGTTTCTCGGGTTTATTTGAAGTGCGGTCGTATTACGTCAACAGCGTCAACAAGGGCTGGCTTTGGTGAGTGAAACCATTTCTTCCACATTTGGTTGTAACAAGGTTACAAACTATATGCACAGATCAAGGAAAGATTTGATTCCCAACACCTATGAGCCAAACTATAAGCAAAGTCATATGAAGAAGCTCACAACTAGAGTGAACCAGCTGACCAATTTATCCTGAAAAAGGTGCAACTATACAAAAGATTCTTCCCCGACACACTAGAAAAGCAGATTATACCTTTCATCACAGAACTCCTGTACCCCACCATGAGACATTTTCTTACCTCTGTATGCCCCACATCGCTGGATCAACTCATGGAGAGAGAGCACAAAACATCCAGAGAGACCTTTACGTGGCCCCTTCTCCGAGGGATCCCAATGACACAAACCAACACTATCCAAGGGATAGGCGCCCCACTCCGCCATGTCATATTGGTCTAGAACATTTCCATTGAGACTGTCCAGTGCTCACCAATAAAAGAAAATAAAAAACCGAGGAAACCCCGATACTGCCAAATACCCAGGAAAACGAGAAAGGGGGATGAAATAAAGGCCAAACCCACCCCTAAACAAAACGGCCATCTACGAGATGCACCCTTAAAGGGGTTTCCACGGATACATATAGAGACCAGCTTCAAGTTCTTCATCGCAGTTATAGATTTCGGTGCCTCCTCTTGTTTCATAAACCCTCTCTATCCTCAATCCACAAACAAAAACACAGGTGACCCATAACCCAAGGAAAATACAACTGGCGAAAATGGTCTTTGATCTCTACGTCGCGAGAAGCTGCCACATCAGTATTAATATTGGAATTTTAAAGAAGAAAGAGACTTCCTGGTAACAGAAGATCTCTTAGAAGACCTCGTCCTTAGCCATGACTGGCTAGTGCGGAACAAAGCCATCCTGGATTATCAAAGATCATGCCTACTATTTGGGAAGCATCACAGAGAACAAACCTACTGGGTGGGGATGGAACAGGATAACTCTCCTCAATACAAACTTAACTCCACTGAAGTAAAGCACGGTCTCAAGCCAGAGCTACGCCCGAGACTCATGCACATCCTCGAGAAACATCACAGGGCCTTTGACACCCACAATTCGAGGAAAGTGTTGTTGTATCCTCTCTGAGTCCTCTTGTTTCCGACCATGAATATAATAAAAGGGGGAGAGTGAATCTAAGGAACAAGTTACAGGGAAATTATGAGAAATATGTAAAAGCAACAATATGAGCTGTTTATTCAAATTAATAACAAGAGCACAGAAAATAGTACATGGTCTCATTATATCATAATGAGTTATGTTGAAAATTAAACTTAATGACAACCACTTTGTATCCTTAAAGTTGCACAGGTATATTAACAATGGAGAAACTTGAAATCCAATCATTATTCAGACAGTTCAGTCTATATGAGACACAACAACATTACATATTGAAATTTAGTACAATAGAACATTATATGGGCCTAATGGGCACCTTGAAACAGTTACAAAAGTTTCGTCATTCACAGAGAACGAAGATATATATTACATTACTTTAACTTTGAAAATATAATACAATGGAGTTTACATAACGCGAGAGTTTGGCTAACAGATAATAGTCAAACTCCCCCGGGACTATCTGATCCTGACTCAGAATTAGAAACCTAAACAATAATTTCATCGATAAATAATACTTCAAATGTCTTAATAGGACATACTTTAGAAAAAGGTATTTAAATGTTCAAAGGTTTAATTAATACAAAAATAATACTAATAGTTACTTTACTTTGCGATAATTCAATATGTAACCTAAATAAGAAATATTACCTCGATTATTAGAAAACATAAATACAATTATCCACAATTACAAACATAGTACTTTTAACTCGCACAAACTTTGAATCAATCAATAATAGTGGATATCTACTAGAATGAATATTACATAAAGACTCTAGCGCCCAAGTGGTGACATACAAAATGTATAGTTTTGTATTAAATAGAACGATCACAACAAGATAGTTTCAGAAACAGAATATTAAAGTTTTATATACAAAAATGTTAGAGTTGAAAATAAATTAGAGTCCATATTACGAATCGCCATAGTTATGATTTCGACACAATATACAAGTTTATCCTGCCATTGTCCAGGTCTATGACAATGGTCCGTCGTCGATCGTAGATGATATAATAGTCAATTAGGCATACTTGCGTAGCCATTTATATAGGAGTTTCGTTGCACAGGAGGGGAGGTGGGAGAACAAAAACACACGCTAGGTGACGTCAACGATGTCTTCCAACAATCACGTACACCATTGTTTATACTGCTCCATCGGAATATCAGCCAATTTCTTCAATCATCCGATGTTTTGAAGGTGGTTCCTCTTCCCACCGTCAGAGGCCAGGTAAATAGTTATCCTCTAGTTGTCTTCAAAGCTGCCCGGCTAATTACTCACAAATAGACTCGGGGTGCCGGGATGTCTTGTTGACACATTGTATTTAGCCTGATCCACTCGGCGTCTTAGGACGCCAGGTGTAGGCCAGCCTTGCAGGTTACTAGTGTAAGCAGATTCATTTAGTAAGTACACAAACAAACTATTAATATTGAATTGGATTAGGTAGTGAAATATATTGTCCAGCATTGTTTTATCATGTCTTATTAACCTACGTGTACTACAACAGAGAAGCTTACCATTGTAGGGATCCTAAAAGAGTTGTATTTATTGACGCGGGTAGTATGATTTACTGCGATATATGCGTTAACCTCATTATGGGGTGGGCTCCTATTGTAACATTACTCAACGTAATGTTACAGTGTCAAACTGCACCTTCCATACTATCAAGGTAAGCTCAACCCTCCCACATGAGGACCACAATATAATTACTCACCTCAAAAAAGACAGAACATTCAGCAACAAGACAAAGAGAGAGTAAACCCCCCCTTCTCCAAAGCCAAGGTTCCCTGAGCCTCTAGCCCTCTTCCACCTCTCCATCCTCAAAGACCTTTCTGAAGAAACATTGTAACGGGCTAATCTGGCTTAGCCCCGTTCAAGTGTAAAATATGAATATTTTGGTGGTACAAGCAAGTCGTCAAGAGTTAACAAATGAGATACTAGTGTTAAATGCTACGCCCGTAACATTTGTTTGTTTATTTACATACCCACTTCACCGACTCTTCCGTCGAGCCTGATGCCCCACTGAATAGAACAACACCGAGAGAATTGGCCGAGCGCGACCACAGGGAAGAACACCGCGCTGGACAACGAGTTACAGTCAACTGAAAGCTCCGTGAATGGTGTTGGCCGACGCAAGTCATTGTTCTAGAATCAGAGGGACGTTTTCCTCCTCCTCTTCGTACTGACCACCCCATCACGTGGAGTTCTCAAACTATATATTCTCCGGGCCGCTTGGAAGAAATATAGAACACGGCAGGACACCATCAGCGCCGTTGGCATACTACGCACTCTCATCACGTCGACTAATCTTTCATATCAACGTAGGCTTACAGTTCAGGGAAATGGATTCACTGGACAGGAACAAGTCACTGGATTAGCCTATTGAACGGCAGGATGTATTAAGTAAACTTCCAATTAGAAGTTAAGGACGTATCTAGTAAACTTCCAGTTAGAAGTTAAGGATGTATTAAGTTAAACTTCCAGTTAGATGTTAGGGATGTATAGAGTAGAACTTCCAGTTAGATGTTAAAGATTAGGATTAGCCTATTTCATGGCTGGATGAATAGGATAACTTTCATGTTAGGATTAGGTAATAAACCGTGTCGATATTGAGACACTGATGTAACTCAAAGGTAGCTTGCCAGGGAAAGAGATGGTTCAAGTTATATGGAGGCCTGGGATCCACACCTAGTTAGGTACTGTTATCAATCCCACGCACTTGTGTTGGGTGAGTAACCTGTGGGCCATTCATGCTTCTCAAGATTGGCCCGTGGTTAATCTTTGTTATTACGCAGTAATACTCCCCTTATGGAGTATACAGCTCATGAGCCGCTTCTGCCCCTCTGGCACGGCTGGAGCAGTCATTAATTACTTGTATGTATGTTATGATATTGGCCGCCCGTTGGGTGATCAAATTGTGGGGCGTGTTCCCGACCGGGCATGGCCCGTAGATTTTGATATACCAATGTATGTTGGTCGATCCTCTTGTAAGGGGTTTTGCTCTGTATTCAGGGCGCTCATATGTAACTGGACTTGAACTTGCCCTATGTAAGTAATAACTAAGCGTGCTCGGCTAACATGCCTTGTGATAGAGGGACCAGTAACGTAACTCAATTGTCTGAGTTAGTCCTTCCGGCGCCTCACCCCCCTTGTTGGCCAAGGCTTAGGCAATGCTACCTCATATCATATTTAGTTAGAATAGACAGTTCTTATTGAGATTACGTGCTAAATATTGATCATGTATAATGTTTTTTCATTAAATTGCATTACTTCTATTTTCCTCCTTTTTCTTTATATTTCTGTATACGTGTGTATGTGCACCCCGGGGACTACTAAGGTTGATGTTCGTGAAACCACTAACGACGACCAACACCAAATAAAGCCCAAAGAAATCAGGTGCAACATTACAAAGACAACTAGGAGATCAGAACATCCAGAACATACTATAATAAATACAAGATATAAAAGACATTCCACCGGAATAGAGGTCCCATCACGAGAAACTGTGCTATCAACAGTACAAGCTCCAAGGTACTATTGTACCAAGACCAACCCAGCGGCCCAAGGAGAATCATCATCCAAGATAAAATGAAGAAGAAGATATTACATCACTTCCACGACCATCCAGAAGTGGGGCATTCGGAGGGAAAAGAACACCTTGGGAGCAATCAAAAGACAATACGCCTGGACCAGAGCGGTGAGGATATAAGTATGGGAATGCTACACATGCACCACTGCTATAACAGCCGGAAGAATCCAGAAAATGCCATTCCGGGCCCATAAGCCTATGGTACCCTGAAAGGAGAAAGCCCTTGACTTCATGGGGCCCTACCCGCAAAAGATAAAGCCGAAGAGATTTCTCCTCGTAATAACCTACTTGTTCTCAAGATAGGCAGAAGCCTTTCCACTATCAAACTCCCACACATCACATGTGAAAAGTTTAATGGAGCACGAGCTCATCTTCAGATGGGGATACCCAGCCGTCATTCTTACTGAGAACGGTCCACAGCTCCTGTCTAAAGAATGGAAAAAATTGTGACGACCTTGGCAAACAACCCGGTAAACTATCATCCGCAAGAGAACCCAACAAAGCACCAAAACCAAGAACTAAAGGCCAGCCTCTGAGTCCACCTTCAAGATCAAGAGCATAAATACTGGGACAAAGCACTTCCCCAAATCCTGTTCAGCCTACAGAATAGAAGGAACGAAGCCACTAACCTAAGCCCAAGTGAAATCCTGCTGGGGCAAACCCTTCGCCAGCTGGGAGATTGGGTGAGCCTGGAAGGAGCACAACTTCCCAACGGAGACCAGGCAGCCCCCTGAGCGGAGGCTCTCAACCTACTCTGAGAACAAGCTCGGACTAAACAAGACGCTTACCAAAGCCGGTACCTGGAGAGGCACCAAATACGGGGAATCCATTAGCCCCATGGACCAGGGTCCTACTGAGAAACCACCCCTTGTCAACACAGTGACTGGGGCACACGCCGGTTTCCATCCCAAATGTACCGGCCTATATCAGATCCTGCGAGCATGTGGGCAACACCTGTACTGGATCCAGGACATCTCACACCCAGAGTTGGGTTAAATAAAGGCGCATCGGGACCAGCTTCAAGTCTGACAATGAGGAAGATCCCCCCTCCCCCCACCAAGCCAAGTGCTCCCAAGCCAAGACAGTCACCCGAACCCAATGACAAGAAGACAGTGTGGGAAAATAACAAGAGTTGCTCTGTCATCCCCGACGGGGTGGGGGGAGGGAGGTAGAGTTGTTATGTGTCATCAGCTGGTGACCGACCAACTACAAAGTGAGCCACCGAGACCCACCCTCTGAAGATGCATAGTTTTAAGAACAAACTAAGAGATAGTGCCCCAGTGGTTGGGGGAGTTTCACATAGTAGTAGGGCTAATTTTGTAAATACTAGTGTAATTAGGTTATTAAAATAGTTAAAATGTATATGACTCACTCCAAGGGAAGAGGAAGAATAGGGGGGAGAGAGGACAGAGAAGCCTGAAGATGTCGGATACTCCTCAACCCAAAAATCTCTTTTAGCTCCTCCTCCAATCACTTATACTTGCCCCCGCCCACAATTCACCAGTTCCTCAACCCCCTTCTCTAGCCTACCCTAAGAGTCGCGTCAATGACTCCATATCGATCCCTTGGAACCAGATGAACTGGGATTTTGCCGACATCCTACGACAAGAACTATCTGACCAGGAGTCCAAAGAAGACAACTCTCCGCCTAAACGCCAGTCTATTCAAAATTATTGTTCCAGACTAGTAATACATAAAATTTATTAATTATTGGCACTTCATGGACTTAGTAAATTTTGGGCTCTTAAAGCCATGATTATATTTAATACCTTTGGGTGGTTATTTCAAACCATGTTCACTTCAATTACGATCCCTGGATCCTGTGCCTTAATTTAAAATCTTTTCTTGTCCGCTTAACGGATGGGGTTCTTTTTTACCCTTTGGGTACCGACATTTGAGAGGGACTTTTAAAACTGATAGCGTCATTTGCCAGCTCTTATTTTTTGTAATATTTTAGGGAATTATATTCATTTTGTTAGTTTATTTAAAGACTTTATTTTTATTGAAAATGTTTAAAGTTTATGATTTGTTATTCAAAGCAGGGGCCGCGAGCCGATGAGGTTATACCACAGTCCTAGCTTTATTTACTAATGTTAATTTTTGCAGGCCATTAGACGGTGTAGTGTTCTATATTACGACCTTTGTGAATAGATTTCGATATGTTTAATGTTTTAATAATCTATCAGGAGGAACCTTGTCATATGAGACTATATTGTTATTGTTTAACTTTTGAGAACTGTCAGGGTAACTTAACTCTTATGTGTATTTGCTGGATCGCTTTCCTGGCCGATCATTTTGTCTGGAGCTCTATTTGATAATTAATTTGTTGCTATGGCAGGACAATGAGGTTAATTTGAAGGTCGATTTAGTATAGATTGTCTAATGTATTTTTGAGTTGTCATTTATGGGCAAGAGTATTGAATTCAGTCTGAAATTACCTTTTACAACTTGTCTCTCAGAATATGATGCCTTCTGGGCTCTGGCTTGTTTCTAAGACTCATTTATCCAGTTCATGCCAGTTAAATAAATATATGCCACTAATATTTATATATTTATATTTCCAACTCCTAACACTGTATGTTGTCTCACTCTCTCATTGAGTTGTTTGTAATTTGTTATCCGAATAAAATAACTTTCTTGTAAGGATCTCCAACTGTTATTCCTGAGTGGTGATAAAAGGGGGGGTTACAGTTGTATAGTAATGCACTTAGGGTGGTTTTTTCTCAATGGGTTTCCACTCTTATCTCACCACACAAGTGTGGGTGCACTTTCTCTAAATTCAACCTACCAACTCTATATTATTACATATCATAAAAGAATTTCAATAATACATGTCAAAATATTTTTTATAATCTACAATTACACATAGGAGTTAGGGAGGGTGGGGTCTTTTTCCCTTGGGGGGACCCAACATGGGTCCATTACTGTATAGTTACGCCTTTGTACATGTTATAAGCTAATGTAGGTAAAGGTGACCTGGCGGTCTAGGGGTAAGGTGTCAGACTTCTATGCTGGCGGCCGGGGTTCAATCCTCGGTCCCGGCAAAGATTTATCTGATTACCAAACCCTTCCTTCACCTCTGACAAGACATCTTGTGAATGTGAGGAATGCCAGGCCTCCACCGTGGTTCGGATTCCACGTTAAACTGTAGGTCCTTCATTTCATCTCACAATCACCCTACCATTACACATTAGCGTAAGTGCGTATAACCCGAACGGGTAGTAAGACGCGGTGCTAATAATAATAATAATAATAATAATAATAATAATAATAATAATAATAATAATAATAATAATAATACT
>CABFOW010004020.1:36688-57085 GCA_902141385.1 Timema californicum | reverse complement strand
GGAATATTGAACTTGGTACAGTTCTGATTTGAATGGTCGGAATATTGAACTTGGTACAGTTCTGATTTGAATGGTCGGAATATTGAACTTGGTACAGTTCTGATTTGAATGGTCGGAATATTGAACTTGGTACAGTTCTGATTTGAATGGTCGGAATATTGAACTTGGTACAGTTCTGATTTGAATGGTCGGAATATTGAACTTGGTACAGTTCTGATTTGAATGGTCGGAATATTGAACTTGGTACAGTTCTGATTTGAATGGTCGGAATATTGAACTTGGTACAGTTCTGATTTGAATGGTCGGAATATTGAACTTGGTACAGTTCTGATTTGAATGGTCGGAATATTGAACTTGGTACAGTTCTGATTTGAATGGTCGGAATATTGAACTTGGTACAGTTCTGATTTGAATGGTCGGAATATTGAACTTGGTACAGTTCTGATTTGAATGGTCGGAATATTGAACTTGGTACAGTTCTGATTTGAATGGTCGGAATATTGAACTTGGTACAGTTCTGATTTGAATGGTCGGCTTCTGTCGCTGGCCGCGTGGTCCAACCATGGAGCTATTTGTTGCGACAAAGAGAAGCAAGCCACGCCCCCCTCACGGAGAGACGGGAGTCATAGAGACAAAACTTGAAGTAGAACACAACCCGATTAAGAGCTTTTACATACTTTATGTAAGTAGGGTGTAAATGTTTAATAAATTTGCGTCATTTTTATGTAAAATTCATAAAAGATAACTGTGTATTTCGGGTAACGAGTCTGAAATTGCAAATTATTCGAAAATCTAGATTGTTGTTGCTAATATTAATAAATTAGTTTAAAATTAGAGTATGTTCAAGCTAAAAATTATGTATAAGCTTTTTTTTAGTACTGTAGTATTTTTTTGAACTCATTAGCTTTGTTGTAACTTACCTAACTTTAGTAAATTGTGAGAATAGTAACTTTTGGACAGAATAATTCCGTTTGGGAGGGGTAAAATTGTAAAATGCTTAGTATTTTATTTCTCGGTTTATTAAGTACATTAAATATATCTCACAGGTCTATATGATCATGACTGTTTGCTAGGCAATGCAAGCAGCCACGTTCCGCCAGGGATGATTCACCCCCTTGCCCCCAATATTCCCCGAGTCAAGGTCGGCTTGAGCTGCGCGCCAAGATAGCTCCATGGGTCTAACGCGCTACTCTCACAAGACTAGACTGCCGATGACGGGGAGACCCAGGTTCAGATCGCGGTCGGGTGTAAAGAGGGAGGTTTTTCACTCTCCACACAATTGTGGGCACACTTCCTATATCCTATAAATATAACCTCCTTAATCCCTAAAATCATTAGCATAATTAGTACATAAGCATACAACCTGGACGGGTAGTCAGACGTGGTGCTAAGAAATGAAGGGCGTAGGCCTATCCCAGACGCAGCTTAGGCAACATTATATTATTCCAATAACATAATGGGTATAGAAATTTATATTTCTTATACACTAGAAACATAAACTAAACTATGTTTTTTAATAACAGTACAACATTAAAATACATTGTATTAATACAATGTCGATTTTTAAACTATTAATTGCCAAAATTGGTTTGTGATTGCCGTAGTTATCTGAGGATTGTGCACGGAGGAGCTATCAAAATGTTGGCAGCCTGATGTGATTGCGGCTTACTCGTGCGAAGAACGGCGCAAACTGTGCTGTAGGTGTACACAATATACTAATAGCGCACACCACTCGTCTCTTAACGAACTAAGGAATATATAACAACGGACTATTTTAACCAGGAGGTGAATATAGTACAACTGTATTTTTAACAAGGAGGTGAAACTAGTAGGCCTACATACAACCACATTAACTAGGAAAAACCCCCGTTAAAATAACTATGGCCGGGCGGGTGTGGAAATACATCACATGAACTATATACTAAAATCTCCCTTAACGGACACCTCTGAAAAGGGTATTGTTATTTTTAACGGACAGTTTAAGTTTCCCCAGCAAAATAATATGGTCTCTTGCGGGGAAACTAATAGCGGAAACTAACCCTGCTGGGTACTAATAATAGTTATACATAACAATCTCAAAACAACGGACAAAAACTGTAACACCAGTCCATACAGTCATATACAGTATTGTACTTCAGTCCCCCCCCTCTATAGAAAGTTTGTGAAATAGCCCTGATGTCGGTTGAGATTGAGAGATTGTTGGATTGGGAACTGTCGATTTGACTAGAAGGAGCTGTAAACAGCCATAGTGCACTTCAAAGTATAATATTAATAAGTCGCCAGCCCAATACAAGTCATCCATCTGAACGTTACCTGCACTGTACAGGCGTCTGAGCTAGAACATAATACTGATGGAGGTTTGAGATGTTAGCAATTCAACTAAAATTTATCAACAAAAATCTAATGGAAATGACCGTGTTAACCTATATTTCAGCTTTTGTTGATCAACTTTAGTTGATTCCACGAAAGATTGACCCAGTCAAACTTTGGTCGTTCAATTAGTGAGTCATCACTGGTTTTCAGTCAGGTTGAAACTCGTGGGCTATCGCCAGTCGACTTGAATCATTCGATATCGACGCGTTATTGCTGTGTGGGGCTTGCATACATTGCAGCAGACCCTTACCTTTTAATAATGAGATGTCTCTGGAGGGTCTGGAACTAATATGCTCCAATTTATGGAATTTCAAACTAGATAATTGTAAAAATAAAGATGCGCAATAAAGCTCCTTCTACATCCTCCACAGCAAGCTCTCTCACGAGGATTTCTGAAATGATGTTGTATATCTGCCTGCGATTGTAGTAACTGGAGCCTCTGCTGTGTATTGATGGTTTGTTTGTTTTTGTTTGTCAGGTCGTGTCTCCGTCCAGCTGACTAACTGAAGGTGTCCATACCAGTCCGTACCACGGCACACACTATACAGAGGTCTCTGCGGCTCATGAACCTCTCTGCACACGAACACAGGTACTAGCAACCCCCGTTGATAAACTTGTTACCAGGCCAGAGAGGGAACAATTTTTTTTCTTTCTAATTTTCTAAAGCTGCACAATAGTTAAGTCAATATGAAACAGTTAATACTCAATTGCGAGCACATGCGTGGACTTGACTGGCATGCTGGTCCAGTAAGAAGAAATCGGGTTTGCGAGCCACTGGGGCTATGGCAATTTACCTACAGTAGTTGGTTGGGTGGTAGATAGATGGTACAGTGATGGGAGAAAGGGGATTGAACCGTGTTACCATAATTAATACATACGAAGAGGAAATTACTAACATTAACACTGACTTTATAGAAATTAATATAAAGCCCTTTTATTTGGATTTTTTTATTTTTCTTTATTAGTAATCGACAATTATTTGTTTGTGAAAACCTGCCTCGGTGGCGTAGTTGGCTAACGCGCTTGTCGTGTTGAGCTCGACTGCTGAGGACGGGGAGATCGAGGTTCGAATCTCGGTCGGGTGAACTGGGGGGGGGGGTTCCTAAATGGTTTTCCACTCTCCCTCCACGCAAATGCGGGTTCATTTCCTCTAATTCAACCTTCCCAGTTCCTAATCCATTACAGTAATTAGTACTTAAAGCGTATAACCCGAACGGGTAGTAAGACGTGGTGCTAAATATTATTATTGTTTGTGAACGGTGATTATATGAAATTAATTTGTGTAACGTTTATTACTTGCGGTTATTAACACTTTTGGGAAATCATTTTTTGCTACTCTTAATGATTCTATGACAATATTTATATTGACTCATCTTTTGATGTGATGCCTTACTTTGTTTTTTTAACAGAGGTTTGAGGTTTTTATTACCTATTTTACTTGAGAAAATAGATTTAAATTACCTGTAACGGTGTATCCTTTGCAAAGTGCATGTTATAATTTTGTGTAAATTATAATAATTTGAACAATTTAATGATTAGAGCCTACACAGTGCAAATCGGACATGATAGTTGCGGGCAGCCAATATTATATTCATGGAAAACAGGATGTGAGTGACACAAAATATGGGGGGGAGGGGGGTTTACAGATGATTGGTTTGGCTTTCTCTCTGGCCAAAACGTCTTCTCATTATTTATTGGTGTCGTGGGTGGTTATATATTTTCCACACTTGTGGTCTGGATCTCGACCAAACGACGCTGATAATTTATCTAACATTGTTCACAATTAAAGTACAGGACCGTAGTGTCAGAACACCTTACTGTATTTCGTGGCAGATTTAGTGAAAAATACAGCTATATGGCTAGTTTAATTCAATTAATAAGTCACTCTAGTTCAAGAACAATCATAGGGTCACTCTCGCATGTGTGGACACATCCCTGATGGGGTCAAGATGGCCGCCATTGATTATTTAATAAACTCAATTATCACATTTTTGACCGATTTTATTGTTCAAGATTTCATAAGAAAGATGTTAAAATAAACTACTAAATATGTGATAAGAGTTTTTTTAACGTATTTCCATGGTTTCTGTGCTACGGCCAAAATAATAAAAAATATCGTTGTTAAAACCAATATTTTGGGGTTTATTTTAAAAATTACTAAACAAATATGCATTATAGGCGCAAGGTTTATTTACATTTGTTCACGATTGTTTTATTGCCTCTCCAAAGAGTTAATACCCACCCATTGGCCAAATACTTTCGGAGATATAGCGATTCATGCGGAATGAGAATATGTATCAATCGCTATAAAATATATAAGTTATAACTGTCTTAATAAATAGTAAGAAGGAAAAATAAATGGTACTGATCTCCGCACATACTTTCTCGATCTATTGTTTGAACATTTAAATATTGGCTACTGAGTCTAAAATGGATATAGATAATTGATGTACAAACACTCCTCCAAAGAGGTTTAAGGAAAAACAACATAAAATTTTAGATACTTACTTATAATTAATTATGCTATGACATTGGAGAAATATTGTGTTAAAACTTAAATAGTATCTCTTTACAGCTAAAGCTCACAACATTGTATTAATATATTTGCCAATATCTCAGAAACGGTTGGTTTTATAAAAATATATTTCATATAAAAGTATCTTTATTTTTAATAGCACTACAATTTTGCAATTATAAGTTTAGTATCTCAAATATTTGCGGAGATACGGAAGTTTCTGCTTCTGTAAAGTACCCTAAAATTCATTTTCTTGGTAAAATGAAAATAGCTAGTTTATTTATAATCTTAATCAACACCTAGATACGAATTTTTATCAAAATCGTTAGAGTCGATTTTGAGAAAATCTCTTTTCTCCCTTTCTTAAACTACTCTTAATTTTAAATTTAAACAGACACACACACAGACATCATTGCAAAGACTACTTTTAGGGTTTGGGGGGGTCTTGAGACGTCGAAATCCATACATTTCAGGTTAGATTTTCTTTTGCGGTCTCAATACTTTTACCTTTTGTGTTCGAAAAGTAAAAAAATATATATTTACGTGTAGCTTGAAAGTTATTGGTTTTATAAAAATATGCATCTTATAAAATATTTGTATTATAAAGACACCTACATATTTGTAACAATAAGTAATTTCATATCTCAAATAGTTTAGGAATTATTAAAAAAAAGAAGATAATTTACGCATCATACCGGAGCCCTTAGTCATTTTTTGCGAAATATTGAGAGAAGCTATTTTGTTTGGAATATTTATAAATGTTTAGAAATGAGATTTAATCAAAATGGTTAAAGCCGATTTTGAGAAAATTGACTTTTTCTCTTTTTGCCCTTCAGTAAACTACCCTTAATTTTAGGGTTAGATATCCAATTCTAAATCCCATCGGGGCAGCCCTATGAAAACCCTAAATACCAAGTTTTAGCCCGATCGGTAAAATAGTTTAAGCTCTAGTCAGAGGGACAGACAGACGGAAAGTCAAAAACAAATTTTTTGGATTCGGGGGGTCATGAAACGTCAAGATTCATCAAAATGTTGAGCTAGATTTTTTTGACGATTACAATACTTTCTCTACCCGTAAGATATCGAGAAAGTAAAAAACAGTGTTATTTTATTTTCTAAGATTATAAACATAGTTCAGATTATTTAAAACATACACTATGTTTTATAAGATAACTAACTAAATTACAAACTCAATATCTCAAAATTCAACCACTTCATTCGTCATCCGTATGTTGACCTTCCATTACCACTATTGGATAATGCATTGTCACAAAACACTTGGTCCGGACCGCGTCCACACATCTCGCTAGGTACGTGCTCTCGTGTGACAAGAACTTGCATGGCGGACAACATGAGTTTTAACACACCGACATTTCACTAATACTCCAATACCTAGAGATGAACATTTTCAGGGAAATTTTGAATCTGAAAACTTTCCACACTGGTGGCTAGCGGCGGAGCGGTGGCACCTGGAGCATGTTATAATTGAAAATATAGTGGGTTGTAAGAAGGGGGCAGGGGAGGTGTATATAGGAACCACAGAGGATAAAGGGGGGGGGGCAAATTTTGGGCAACCTTAAAATTATTTTAGTTAACTTATTGATGATAAAAAAAATTGAAGTATGATTTATGAACATAGCGGGTCGACAAAGACTCGCATTCATTTGTTTCCTTACTACTTTTTTTAGAACCGCGTCTTACCACCAGTTTGGCTTGTACACCTATGTACTAATTACGCTAATGTGTTAGGGATGGGGAAGGTTGAGTTTAGAGGAATTGCACCCGTGAAAGTGGAAAACTATTAGGAAAAACCGCTCACAGTGCAATCGACTGGTATCGAACACCGACCTCCATGTCATCGGCAGTTTAGTCTATTGCGAGAGTAGCGTGTTACACCATGCGGCCACTGAAATTCATTTGATGTTTCTGGTGTTAACGCCTTCAGGAGAAACTAATATTTAGTATAAACGTAGACATTTGAGATATCTATATGTTGATTACATTATAGTTCCATTTAATCAGTTGAAATTATTTTACAGAAATAATAATTGAACATTTTCCGTCTCACATCTCTACCAATAAATAGTGCTTCTGGAATGTATCATAACTTTATATCCGCCCGTGTCCTACTGGAGATGGAATGGTTGGTATGGCTAAACCACACTAGTACCACACCACTGATTGATAATAATTTACCCTTTCAATTGCAGGTATAAATGCATCCTTTGTCGGAGGTAATTTTTCTTCATGAAACTGTTTTTTTAGCAGACATCAACCAATCGTAACTCTCCAAGTCTAGTAATCTTTGTATTGAAATGGTACACTTGACATGTGAATTTATCAAGGGCATCAATAAAATTTTCTGAAATGGCTTCAAACATACTAAGCATCTTAAGTGCATTAAATTTCTCTTTTTTTGCTGAGTTAAATACCTTCCAGTAAGACAATTTTCCCTTTTGGGCCAAACTACCCGTGGAGTTACAGCCTTACAAGGCATGAAATCCAAGAAGTGCGGATGATGTTAACAGTCCAAGAAAAAAAAATACATCGGCAATAAGAATTTTCTCCCCTGAAGCTGGTACAAAAACGGAATCTTGAGAAGTCTTGTATGCAATTTTATAGCAATAACAAAACTTTCTTTATCTTGTGCCAATATCAGAATTCTAGTAGCACCCCTACCCTTAGCATTAAATGTATGCCAGGTTATTTTGGTATCGGCTTCTTTCTTGTCTACTTTGAAGAGGGTCCAAGGATCAATATGTAGTAGCCATATTATCGCGACATGTAAAAACACAATTTTTTGCGCACTGTAACATCTTATTTGCTAGGTATTCAGTTAACTCAGCTTTAGATCGAATGTGATACAGCAGTTTATTCTTAGTGACATTTGAAATATTGGTACTATCACCAATTTTGTAATGAATATGGGTGCAGCCTTGGGCTCTTTTGGTTCTCGTTATATTTTTATTTGATTCCTCATTGTATGTATCAAACCCAGGATGAACTTCATCATACCTTCAATATTTTCGCTTGAGTTTTTCAGAGAATATTTCAGCTAAATCTTGACAAGCTCTAATAGTATTTGGTTTCTTAAGACCTTTTGCTTCCGCCATACCATCTATAATAGCGACATAGAAATACTTATTGGACAGGCTCTTCAAAATGTGAACCAAATCACTTTTTGACTGACATTAACGCATTGTCCCATCTGGCTGGAACATCGATCGTGGCACAACAGATAATTCATACTTACCAAGAACCTCGTGCTAATTTAGATCATGGTGCGATCTTATTACATCCAAAAGACGTGTGAATAGTGACCGGTCTGCAGTTAACTCGATAACAATTTTAGCCACCTTAACTTTAACTTTGTTGCTAGCACTGGAACACAATTTAGTTTGTTTTTCTTGTTTGGTGCCCATTGTGACGTGTGCGTTTGGTGGCGGGCATAGACAACTGTAGCGCTAGGATAGGTGATAGATCAGAGAGAGTTTGTCTGGGGGGAACATCAACACATTTACTGGTGAGACTTGGTATGTGTAGGCTAGTCAGTCACCATATAAGCCTACGCACACGTCACGGGATCTGTATTTCGTAACTTTAACAACAAACTATATACATAACTTCTTATCCACGGTCTATGGGGGCCTACAGTACACCACAATACCTGCCCCACAGAACCAGAATTTAAAATATGAAATAGAAATGATAAAGTTAAAAACTGTCATCTCATCCTTTGATAAAGTATGTGAGGAATACACCAACAGTATTTAACACAGAAACAAATTAATGAAAATAGGACATACCTTATCCATGCACTTGAAACAAAATAAGAGCTCGCCACTGTGAACATTACAATGTTAGTAGATACATTGATAATTATGCAGTTTTTAAAGATTTCACACAAATGACTCCCAAGTACTTCCATATTGTTAACGTATTTTGCATCATAATCACTAAAAACTGCTTTCGTCACCAAGATAATGAGTTCAGGCTCCTTGTATGGGTTACCAACACGTTGCTATAGCTTTTTCTCTTCGTGTGATTGCAGCTGGAGTGTCAAGATGATGCTTTGTAGATCTGGAGCAGTTAGAAAGAAAAGGGATAAAGCTATCAGATTTTGTGTAATTCCTACTTAGCTTCCAGCAGCTTTCATAATTCTCTTTTTGGTGTTCTAAATCTTCATCGGAATTAGTGCACAGAAGGGAGCACTTGATCCCTTAACCCCCCATTTCCTCTATCAAATTCTTTCCAGATTTCTGAGTCGGACACTTTCAATGCTTTCATAAATAAATATAGTATTGTAAGTACAAAACAAAATTGTTAACTTGAACATGAAACAATAGCGTGTTCTTAAGAATTAAGTTTAGTCTAACTTTTTTTGATAGCAAATTCAATATCTCTGAACGTAGAAGTCTAATGTATTCGTGTAACGACTCTTGATAGAGGCAATAGGTAAACCAATTTAAAACAAATGTAAACCGTTTGCATATTTGGCGTATTTGTCTAGCAATTCTTAAAATAAAACGCAAAATATTTGTTTGACCAATGACATATTTTTATTATTTTGCCTATGGCACAGAAACCATGAAATATACGTTAAAAACTCCATGACATATTTAGCAGTTTAGTTTAATATCTTCATTATGAAACCTTGAACAATAAAATCGGTCAAATAGTTACTGTGATAATTGAGTTTATTAAATAATCAATGGCGGCCATCTTGGTGATGGTTTTGATCCCCCCGGCTTGGTTCGTATATATTGCTGGCTTCCTCGTAATGAGCTACATTCATTATTTTCCTTAACACTTTGGGCCACTTTTGTGTCAATATCACCGTGTTTTATCTTACAACGGCGTTTTGTTGCTGATCTCTAGACATACGCCTTGCTAGGCCGTCATTTTTAGACGCCAGGGTCCTGTGTTCGTCCCTCAAGCACTAGCGATTTTCTCTAGGTCATTCGTATATTGTGCTTCCATGGCTTTATCTATCATTCATCGCTTTGGTAATTTAGCGTATTTCCGGGGAGTATGGATGCCGCTTGCCACAATTATCATTATATTATGAACACATACTTAGAAAAAGGGGTAGTTTGTGTTCTGACTCAAACGCTCCTCTCCAATTGTTTTAATCTTTGGTAGTTATTATATGCAGACACTCCCGATAATCCTGAAATGACGTCTTAGTACCCCCTGCAGACGTGCTGTGGAGATCGTCTAACGATGTGACTATGTTCGAGCGACGGACCATTTCACGACTGGTAGAATCGTGCCAAGAAGATAAAATCAAAATATTAACAAACACTGTTTGCAGTTAACATTGACGTTTTTACTTTCTCATATAAAGATAATTTTTTACGTTGCATGTGAACACGAACCCAAAAAGTGAATTTTACAATTCTGTCTGTCTGTCTGTTTGTCCCTGACCATGGATTTAAAACGGGTTGATGGATTTTATTCAAACTTGATATTTAGATACTATAGGGCTATATGGTAGGCTTACTACAAAAATATTGTTCTTTTTTTTTACCCTAGCCCTTTAATTGAGAGTAGCTTACCAATGAATGGTTTTTAAAAACCTTGGAACGATTTGGTTCCAAATGTGTATTTTGGAAATGTTTGGCATAACAAAACTCAATAAACTAACTTATGGGTAGCTTACTAATTACAGTTTTTTACATTCGAATATTAAAAAAACTGACTTTAGTGATTTGGTTCAAAAAATTGGTATTGGGAAAATGTTTACTTCTAATTAATAATTGATCTTTATTTATCTAAAATAAATTAACTTTGGGGTACTTAAGTTACAACAAACTATAGAAAATTTGAATGTGTTAGAAAGTGACCTTGGAAATTGAATTCAAAATGGAAATCTGTGATTAGTTTTCATTAAAAATAAGAACACGTTTTTATTTTTACAATTAACAAATAATTTTAAGGTAGTTCACAATTTTTTTTCTTTCTAATTTTGACTTTTGTTATATATATTTACACAATTTGGTTTAAAATGTATATAATATAAATATAAAATAGTGATTATTGTTATTAACAATATGATGTGTTTGTTTTTATGAGTAAAACTTATTCAAGGGTAGCTTACTAAAAACCTATTTTTGAGAATTTTCTTTGGAGCTATAATACACAATATTAAAACGTGTGTCCGATTGTGTCGAACCATTTATTTGGTAATAGTATCACTACTTTTTTCCATCGCAATTGATACCTTATATCAAGCCGTAAGTGACAGCTCGAGATAGTGATCTGATATATGAACTATCATATATCATTGTATTCGTACACGAATACAATATTCCCTGTTTATGACTTCACAGTTAATGTTGTGAAATATTTATAAAAATCGAACATATTTGTAAACTCAATATAATAAAGTAGTAAGCTGCATCGTTAGTTCTTAGAATTATCTTCAAATTTATTGTATTCATTTGCTATAACATAGAACTGTATAAACATTTTAAATTTGATTGTAGAATTGGTCGTGCTCCCAGGAAAAAGAGTTATAGATCTCGTTGGTGACCCGAGTGACCCTGCCCTTGAGTCATGTCTCAAGAAAGGCGTGGTGCTGGCCGCAGGAAGTTGTCCTTCCTAGGACCTTTGAGCCGCAAGAAGAGTCTGGCGGTAAGTGCACATTGCGGTTTGTTGTCATTGGACATGCGAACTACTTCTCCTCACTATGTCAACATTCGTTGCTTGAAACCACTGCTTAGTCCAGCTCGAACGAAAACACTGGACAGGAAATTATGTCTCTCAATCAAAAGCAGTTAACAAATTGTTACTCTCTTCAGTGGCCGCATGGGCTAAGGCGCTGCTGAGGACGTGGAAATCAAGATTCGAATCTCGTTCGGGTGTGTTAAGGGTGGTTTTTCCACTCTCCCTCCACCTACAGCCGAGGACACTTTATCTAAATATAACCTTCCTACTCCCTAAAACCATTAGCGTAATTAGTACATAAGAGTATAGCGAGTATAGCGGGTAGTAAGACGTGGTACTAAAAAAAAAAAATCGGGAAATAAAATTAAACTTAAGATGGCAATAAACATTAGTAAGTAAGAATAAACCATTACTCTGATTACACATAACTTGTAAAAATAAGAGTGGATAAAACCAGTAGTTTTAAAATGATTGAAACTTGACGAGAACGAATTCATTGATATCAAACATTGTTACCTTTACTACTTGTTCTTGTTAGTTGTTTCTTTAAGCATCATGTCCTACTAACTGTTCAGGTTATTCGCCTATGTACTAATTACGGTGAAGATTTGAATGATTAGGAAGGCTATATTTAGAAGTTGACCCGCATTTGTGTGTAAAACCATTTTGGAAAAACCACCCTCAGTTCACCCGACCGAGATTCGAACCTCAATCACCCCATCATCGACAGTCTAGCGTACTGCGAGAATAGCGCCTTAGACCATGCGACCACCGAATAGAGTTTCCTGTCAGCTACTACCTTACATTGCCGCATTTTCCTGTTCGCTGATTGTTCACTAGAGCTTCATTGTTGCATTCTTACTATTAGACTTATTGTTCGCTGATTGTTCACTAGAGATTCATTGTTGCATTATTACTATTAGACTTATTGTTCGCTGATTGTTCACTAGAGATTCATTGTTACATTCTTACTATTAGACTTATTGTTCGTTTTCGCTCGTTATTTAATGTTCTAACTATACCTACTATTTAATCCTGTCCTTTCCCATTAATTACTGTTACAAATTACTGCTATTTACGCTTAAAATAGGCATATAACAATGCATGTTGTTGTTAAGGATCAAGGGTGTACAAGGGGGTCCAGACCCCCTGGGGAATTTAATTACCTCCTAGAGGGGTTTATATATACGTTTAAAAACTTTTATAACATTCTATAGCGCCCCTCGTTTCCCCTATAAAACTATCTTTTTACCCTCTTGCTAAGAATGCTTGTTAAAACTGTATATTACTGATACAAACACAGTATTCACCACGTGTCTGGCGTGTCTGGTCGGAATAAGTAGGACCGTGACAAAACACATTTATTGGGAGAAGAAAGGGGTGTTTGGTTAGATTGTTATAACTGTTATAACTGGACATGTGAAATCTTCTCTCATCTCAGTTATCAACACACATGCTCATTGAGTTTAGTCTAATCATACATCTGCAGACTCGATATCTCGTGTTGATCATGCTCTGTGTACTTACCAGACTGATATCCTGCTCGCCTAGCGTTATTTCAAGATAGGGTCATACCTCTCAGGGTAATGGAGTGTACATTCAACATTTTCACGGGAAACAAAAAACTCTTTCACTTTCTCATTGGCTATTAACATTGTCATTTGACACCTTAATTGTTTAGTTGTGGTAGTAAGTGTTTCATTATATGTATTTATAATATAATGATATCTAATTTTATTGCGATATTGCCCCGCGATTGGGCACCAATTATGACAATATCAACTCGCGATTGGGTATCAGTTATTATGTTTCCGCATTTTATATGAAGCTTATGTGGATGTTAATAATGTGGACCTGTATATGCCATGCGGTGAGCAGTAAGTATAACGATACCATATGAAGATGACGACACGTGCTTGCCCCACTGCGCTCTTACACGGTTATGTGATCTGAATTTATGTACATGTAATTATTATGAAATGAGTAGGAATTTTAATGTTGCACACGATTTATTTAAATGATTACACTTTCGGTACTGTAGATTTGATATTAAAGTGATATGTTTTTCTGTGTGGCATTACTAGGTTTATCTGTGTTATTACAATGTTCTGTATTCTGAGTACTGTGTACTTTGTCACTGTAACTATTTTTCTGTCGAGATTATTATTTTTCTGTGTATATTCATACGCACAACCTGCTAATATATGACCTACCCCTTGCTTCTTGGACCCCTTGTCACCAGTGATAACACTAATTACAATTATTGGCACCGCGTCTTACTAACCGTTCGGGCTATCCGTACTTACGTTAATGTGCAATGGTAGGGTGATTGTGAGATGAAATGGAGGACCTATCAGTTTAACGTGGGATCCGAACCACGGTGGAGGCCTGGCATTCCACACATTTACAAGTTGTGATTAATACACGTCTTGTCAGCGGTGAAGGAAGGGTTTGGCAATCACATAAATCTGTGGCGGGACCGAGGATTGAGCTCCGGACCACCAGCACAGAAGTATGACACCTTACCCCTAGACCGCCAGCTCACCTAACTAATTGGAAATCTCCTGGCAACCTGATGTTGTGAAGGCTAGCTTCCTATTGGGTAGATGGAGCCAGCATGTCACATGATTTTTCTAATACAACGGAGTTGGTCTTTTAAAGAAAGAAAGAAAGTTTTAAAACGCAATACATTGAAATTACTTCTGAAAACGCGTGGTTCTCCATGGATTGAGTGTTAAAAGGAAACTTTATATTCAGTTCTTTAAAGAAAACTACACTTCATCCATGACTTTTTGAACATATGAGGGGTCCAAAACAGTATCATTACAAATAAACCACAATTAATACCTCTATATGCTAATTTAAAACTATGAGACTAAGCCCCTTTAAAAAATATTGTGCAAAAAATTAGAAAAGTACAAGTAAAAGGAAAATAAAAGTGTTAAGAAAAGGTTTTCAATTATATTTTTATTCCAAAACAATTTTCATGTAGTGATAACATTTAAATCGAAACAAAAATTGAAAAATAATGTTACACACAATTCTATAGGGTTTATTGTTACTTGTCCAAGTCCCTTGTGGCAGTGGGCCATCCACACATCTGTTCCTCAGGAATGTAGCATTCCAACTTTGATAAATAATTATCGATGTAAACACGGGCATCAGTTAGGTAAACAACTTCTGTAGCAGGCAATTTTATTTAAAATTTGTGTTTATCTAGAGCTATACCATCAATATAATCTTAAAGTGCAAGCATTATCCGAATAGGTGAAATTATACATTAATTCTATTCATATTGTAGACTGAAACTTCACTTTTTCATCACAAAGTCTATCTCTTGAGTGTGATTCAGTAGATTTTCAACACGCTTTATAACATTTTGGCCCCCATTTATTAACTTTTACAGTGTCCATATTCGTTATCAATTTCACTTCGAACCTAATTTGGATTGCTTACAATGATTTTAACCATTCTATCACAATTTTTGGATACATTTATTATTATGACAAAAGATTTCACATGCATTGAACGAATGCTCTCTTATAGGGAAGAAATGGCTATATTTTAAAATTTATTTTGGTGTAATTTAAATGTTTTTTTTTAACTTTCACAGTCAGCTGAGTAGATATTGAGTCTCATTACATTTTCAGGGATAAATATATTTTTATTTAGTCTATAATGAAGGAACAAACTTAATTTTCTCTCTTCTCATACCTAACAGATGTTTCTGTATCTAGATTAAAGACACCACTGCCTGAGATGAAAACATCCTACACCGGATGTTGGACACAGGCTAATTCTACATCAAATATAAATATAGTGAAACTATTTTATGATTTTTCTGGAATATACCTCTTAAAACTCTTTTAATTTGGAAAATAGCATTTTAGCATGGTACTATATACTATGAATTATATCAGAGCGGCCTTTTAAACAAATCGTTTAGCGTGGGACTTTTCATTTTTACCAAAAGCTGCTCACACAGAATGCATGGATCTTTCTCAGGCTGCTGGAAGATTATACTGCAGTGTGTGTGTGCACAATTAACAGCATTGGTATTAATTGAATGTATTTTATGAAGCTGTATTGTACATGTTGTCACACATGCAGCAGGAACATGGACATTGAATGTAAGTGAGAATATGGAAGTGGAGGCCATATGGGGCGTGTTAGCTGTCACGAGGAGAAACGAGATGATGAATGGAGTTTGCGAGGAGCATGTTAGCTGTCACGAGGAGAAACAAGATGATGAATGGAGTTTGCGAGGATCATGCTAGCTATCACGAGGAGAAACAAGATGATGAATGGAGTTTGCGAGGATCATGCTAGCTATCACGAGTAGAAACAAGATGATGAATTGAAGTTTGTGAGGAGCATGTTAGCTGTCACGAGGAGAAACAAGATGATGAATGAAGTTTGTGAGGAGCATGTTAGCTGTCATGAGGAGAAACAGGATGATGAATGAAGTTTGTGAGGAGCGTGTTAGCTGTCACGAGGAGAAACAAGATTAGGAATGAAGTTTGTGAGGAGCATGTTAGTAGTGGATGAATTGAGAGTTCCAGCGCACTTTCTCCCATAAGGTTAACATTGATCCACCACCCTGAATGTGGTGGATCACTTGAGGAGAAACAAGATGATGAATGAAGTTTGTGAGGACCGTGTTAGCTGTCACGAGGAGAAACAAGATGATGAATGAAGTTTATGAGGAGCGTGTTAGCTGTCACGAGGAGAAACAAGATTAGGAATGAAGTTTGTGAGGAGCATGTTAGCTGTCACGAGGAATAACAGGTTTAGGAATGAAGTTATGCAGGGAAGTGTTGGGGTACATGAGATAGTAGAGGAAGCAAGACTGAGATGGTATGGACATGTAATGAGGATGAAAAAAAAGATGTCGAATAAAATGTTTGAAATTAAGTTTGTAGGAAAAAGATTGCAGGGGAGGCCAAGAAAGAGATGGGAGGAGCAGATAACATAAAGTGTTCAAGTGAGAGGAGAAGAATGGAATAAATTAAAGGAGGGAGAATAGAGGACGAATGGAGGAATATGTATGTATTTTACTAAAATGACCCGGACACAGGCTGGAAACATTTGACTATGATGATGATGATGATGATGATGACCTGCAACTGTCTCCAGTACACATTTTCTGGTCCAACGTTCTCAACTTAATTTACATGCCCAAACCACAAGCCTCGCTACTTTTATATGGCCTGACTTATGTATTTTTGCTTACTACACACTTCTTTCTGACTTTTTCTCTCGGTAGAATCACTAAGCACGTTTCGTCTTGTTGAAGGCTTCCATTTTGTAAAATAATCTGCTGGGATCTGGAAGTTAGTTCACACATTTACCGCCAGGTGTCAAATCGAGTCCTTTCAAATATCCAAACATTAGAAATCCATAAATAAAAACAATTGCCACTGAGTCAAGGCTTTAGCTGGGAAGAGGGGCTTGAGGGGCTCAACCCCTTACAATCCCGCCGAAATTTGACAAAATAAAAAGGCCCTATTTACGGTTTGTACAAAGCAATAAAATACAACTAGGCTCTATATAGCTTGTCTCCGCCATTTGTATATATTTGTACATTAAAAAAAAATAGTTTGTGATTATGTTCATTAGTCAGATAACAAAGCTGGATAGACTAAGACAAAATATTAACTAAGGAAATATGAAGTATTAGTACATTTGGGGAGAGCTTTGTAGGTGGGCAAGTTTTTGAGATTAGAGAACAGCAAAACCTTTCAAGTTGGAACTATTCGAGAACACGTCGTAAATGAGTCGGCAAAGAAAGGAGAACCAGAGAGTGGGGATAAGGTAGTATGACCTCCACCCTTTCTCTGTACCACCCTCAACTGGCTACAGTTTGTCTGGAGGTAAAGAAAGGAGAACCAGAGAGTGGCGATAAGGTAGTATGACCTCCACCCTTTCTCTGTACCACCCTCAACTGGCTACAGTTTGCGAACAACTTGTCTGGAGGTAAGTCAAGTATTATAAATACGGTGACGTGTGAATGCTCTTAGTTCTGTGGGTTAAGTGTGTAGTGTAGGTAGTGTTAATTAAGTTAGTTATCGTGAAGGTTAAACTGGTTTACTGATCCTCATATTGGATGCTAACTTTTGTTTTTTTAAGTTAGCACTATGAATTCCACTGAACGATTACACAATAACGTATACTTTCGTTTTTAGTAACAAGAGCTCTCTATAAAATACAAACATGTTTGTTTGTGGTATGACTTATATTTTTCTGTAGTTTATAGGTATTAGGAATATATTTCAACTGTGAATGCTGCAGATCACACGATTTGACGTACGACTATCTCTTTGAAAACTGCTTTAAGTTACTTTTGTAACTGTCAAAAAAGTATCTCCCTATGTGACTCTGACTGTAGGCGGGGGGTTACTAAGAAGGGCAGAAACTGCCCCCCCCCCTCCTACATCCCATGGGTCCCCCTTTTCAATAACTCTGTGTCTCATAGATATTCTAAAAGTCAATTATTCAATAAATTTGGTCATGTTGGAAATGTCTTTATTTGAAAAGTGTACAGTTTTGGACTATGTGGGCAGGGGTAATTCAACCTTTTATCTAAGCACATCTCTAACTTTATTATATAAAGAAGAACTCATCTCTAGAATGATCAAAGTTGGGTCAATGGTGGCGAAAGTACCTTGGGGTTTTGTCCTCCTCCCAGGCCTGAGAGAGCTCAGTCAGCTCCTACCAAACCATGGCCCTTATAGGGCGTGGGAAAAAAAGGAAGATTACTCCAAAACAATAATTTTATCTTATTTCGGAGAATACATGGGACATCCTATTTTTGATAGGCTAGTAGTAAACAATAACAACAACAAATTTTACCAAACACTAATTTACACAATATTAGTTTATTTTAATTCAATACACTTTAATAATTTCGAGTAAGCTCTACATATTCATATTGACTTTTGATTATTTACGATAATAACGGTCAGAATTCATGTATGATAAGTTGTTTCTCGGATAAAACATTAGAATCAGGAAGCCGAATTGAAATATTTTCCGCTCCTTAATCACCTTCCGGTTCTAATTATTCTGTTATTATAAATACACTACAAAAATGTTGATTGTTCTTAATTAGTTTGGGTTTGTTTCCTGTTTTTCTAAATACAAATTCTAGCTATTACATTAATAAACATTTTAGATGAGTAAACCGGTTTAAAATTAATTTACAGCAAAATGTAAGTTATTGAGAAAATAAGGATGACAGAAAGTGTCCGAATTCAGAAGCTAGATAATTTCACAAATTATCTATTACTTGGAACAAAAGCTGGACTAGGGAGCATTTTATTTATCTACCACCTACGATTGTGATTGAAGAAAACTAATTTCCAATTAAATATCTGACAACATATTTTTATAAACAAATATTTCATTTAGATAAACAGAAGTAGTTTCTATTTACTGTTGCTGGTTGGTGATTTTCTTATCGTCAAATTATAAATCCACTAGTAAGAAGAAAAGTAATATTTTAATGTCTAATTATTAGGTTGGACACCCTGATTTGTGCTAAATAAAATATTTCATTTTTCTATCCAAAGTCTGTATATAAAATGAAATGCATTTATTGACAAAAAATTCTAAAACAATCAAGTCAAACTTAAATGGTACACAACTAAGGATAGAAAAATTACGGCTAAATGTATCAATAACAAATTTAAAATATTTCCTCTTAGCCACAGTATGACTGTAATAGAATTCAGATAAAACACACAGCCTACATTAGAATGTTGATACTCGGAACGTTCGGTAATCCGAACCCACCTTAGCTACAGTAGGTGAAAACACAGGTGTACGAAATGTTGACAACAAGAAGCAATGATATTTACAATGATTGTCTCAGCGCGTGGGGAGATCACTGTTACACATATGTAAAAAAATATATTTAAAAACAATTATTAACTGTAGGTACTTTATTATATTGTAGTTTATTTGTCTTGTTTATAAAATAAAATACATACTTGTCTAATAAGAACCTTCATTTTCTCAAATGGGTTGTAGGGATTAATACTTATAATAGTGCAATTGGTTTGTTTTTATTTCTGTCAATTTCTAGCAAATAGAAATGTAAAGAACAATGACGTAAAAAAATATGAATGCTTTTATTATCGTTTATTTTCAATAAAATCCGCATAGTTGGGCATTTGTATATAAAATGAAAATAGTCAATTTCATGAAAAGATCTAATTTAGTTTTATTTCGCGTGTGTAAAAAAGTTTAAAAATGCTACAATGAACTTTAAAAATATTTTAATAGCTTAATGTGCTGAGTAAAAGTTTGTTAAAACATGTAACGGTATTTCTTTGTGTCTCAAAATCATCCTGAAGTTCTACACGTTTGAACTCTACTCCAAGCTCACAGAAGATTGTTTGAATGGTAAATAAATATCTATGTTACAATGGTAATTGTTGTTTTTACTTATGTCGGCACTAAGAATGTTGAGAATTCAACTATCATTGGATCACACAAGCAGGTCTTTGTAGTGCAGATCTGATAAAACTGAACCTATTTAAACTAGCTCTGGGTGAATCGTACTGAACTATCGAGAGTGGCTTAGAGCGCATTGCATGACCACCTTTTGGTTCCCCTCTTGTTTTTCAGGGGATGTGTAAACCACTTTAAGACGGCGGTGGCCCCGTGGGGTCTTCGGCGTTGTGAATAAGAATATAGCCTTGGGCTGGGAGCTTAATGTTGTCATTGAGGTTGTGGAGAAGAATATAGCCTTGGGCTGGGAGCTTAATGTTGTCATTGAGGTTGTGAAGTAGAATATACCCTTGGGCTGGGAGCTTAATGTTGTCATTGAGGTTGTG
>CABFOW010004020.1:0-31483 GCA_902141385.1 Timema californicum | reverse complement strand
ACTTGTCTGAACAGGTTTGTGTCTGGCTGTAAACAATCTTCATATAGTGTCGACTGGTTACTTGTCTGAACAGGTTTGTGTCTGGCTGTAAATAATCTTCTTATAGTGTCGACTGGTTACTTGTCTGAACAGGTTTGTGTCTGGCTGTAAACAATCTTCATATAGTGTCGACTAGCTACTTGTCTGAACAGGTTTGTTCAATGAGTGGAGTGGGGGGTTAGATGAGCTATTCTCTTCGGACCAGCACTCCTCTACAGCGAACCATTTTAAAATGACTTGTTTCACTTGAAGGTGTTGTAATCACCGACAGATTACGGATGTGTATCAAGAAGTTTTATTTGAAATGTGACACTATAATTATTACAAAATTATTTGTACTAAAGGATTCAAACTAAATTTGAAAATAGCTTACCTAGAAAGTTTATCAAATAAATTAAATTGTAACCCCGACCCTCTCAGCCCTAAATAAGAACAGTAGGGTAGATAGTGCCAATTAAACATTTGTATCTAATAATTGAGAGTAGATTAATTTAATTAGAAACAACCAAATATGATAGAGCTACTAGCGACCCTTTTCCCACGCTAAACATGGTGGTGAAATAATGAATTTACTTTGTAAAATGCTCATGTTCCATTACATAATACATATTCCGGCGCCAACATGGCGAGAAACTTATAACATACACATGTGACTTATTGGCCTCAATATGATAAGTTAACAGAAGAACAAAGGTGAGTCAAGAAACACGAATAAAAAGTTTATATTAAGTTCAATCCAAAATCGATCATTTTTAAAAGGTTAATGTGTGTAATGCTATGCCAAAAGATATTTTTAATATGATAAAGGCTAGCCTGCCACAGGTAGCGCTTAGCCTACCTAACCTAGAATATCCCACACAGCCCATACCTACTGAAATATAACTCTGGAACGTCACGCGTGACCCCGCAGGGGGTTGGAGGGGAACGTGGCTCATGCGTAAAACTCGTGGAACACTCGACGTTTGCCCAGAACGTTCTAGACGTTGAAGGATATCAATGTTGAACCTTCTAATAAGATCTAGAACCATCTCGGTGTATAGTGCAATGACGTCATCCGCGCTAGTCTAGCCCGGCTGTAAAAGTTAAACATCTAAATTAAAATAATTTTTACATGAATTATAATATATTATATTGATTTAAAAATAAAACAGATTGAAACCATATCTTTAGTCTTTGTTGGTCCCCTTCCTCTCATATATTAGGTGGATTTTTTTTATTTGGTACAACAAAATTTCTTAACAAAAGGGCATATAAGAAAAAAAATTCACAAAATTACGTCTCAAAACCATACAACTTTAAAAAAACAACACATTTAAGTATTTCGTTGTGCTAACTTTAAAAACCAGCCTGTATATGTAAAGACTAAAGAGTAAACTCATCTACTTGTATACTAGCTCAACATGTTCTAATGCTCACACCATCATCAGGCAAATAGATGAGAGAATAAATGATGAGAGACTATTAGATTGAAACTTAACCTTGAGTGTTTCTCCATCACCACCCCTCCCCAAATTGGAGTGTTTCTCCATCACCACCTCTCCCTAACCTGCTTCTCCATCACCACCTCTCCCTAACCTGTTTCTCCATCACCACCTCTCCCTAACCTGCAGTGTTTCTCTATAACCACCCCTCCCCAACTTGGAGTGTTTCTCT
This sequence comes from Timema californicum, assembly GCA_902141385.1. NCBI lineage: Eukaryota > Metazoa > Arthropoda > Insecta > Phasmatodea > Timematidae > Timema > Timema californicum. The sequence goes on along the minus strand of CABFOW010004020.1, from coordinate 29,791 downwards.
ATAACCAACCCTCCCTAACCTGGAGTGTTTCTCCATCACCACCTCTCCCTAACCTGCAGTGTTTCTCCATCACCACCTCTCCCTAACCTGTTTCTCCATCACCACCTCTCCCTAACCTGCAGTGTTTCTCCATCACCACCTCTCCCTAACTTGGAGTGTTTCTCTATAACCACCCCTCCCCAACTTGGAGTGTTTCTCTATAACCACCCCTCCCTAACCTGGAGTGTTTCTCTATAACCACCTCTCCCTAACCTGGAGTGTTTCTCTATAACCACCCCTCCCTAACCTGGAGTGTTTCTCTATAACCACCTCTCCCTAACCTGCAGTGTTTCTCTATAACCACCCCTCCCTAACCTGGAGTGTTTCTCCATCACCACCTCTCCCTAACCTGCAGTGTTTCTCCGTAACCACCCCTCCCTGTAGAATACATTTGCTCTTTTAGATTTATATAACCTTCCTCTGATATTCTTGATTGTGAAGTTGATAGATGACCTTGTATCATCCTACAAATATCCTCTGGAGGCGTCCAATTTTCAGAAATGTGCTGGTGAAGGATACCCATACCTCTCTTAGGCTTGGGGAACAAGCTTTCAACCCATCCTCCCTTTACAGAAATATGGTTCCGCCGCATATTTGTACACATACTACTCTTTAACTTGTCTGATGTTAGCACCGGGTTGCGAGTTAGAAGCTTATGGGTTTGGGTCGAGCTCATCCTCGTGGCGACTGTCCTGACCCAGAGGGGACAATAGGCTTCCCCTATATGCCTGGGGGATGTACCTCCTCGTGACGGCCACCGGGCAATATCCTGCAGGGTGCCTAGATATCTGTCGAGTTCATTTGGGGGAGAGGGGACGGGACTTTACTACTCGCCATACACTAAGCGGTTGGTAGTTAGTAACTTCTGGGAAAACTTGTGAGACAACTCCATGAGGTCCCCGCTGGTAAACTTAGGTTGAAAGCATTTTGGAGAGATTCCTGAGGCTAGGTGCCTGACTTCCTCCAAGGGTTTAACGCCCCTAAGGGTGAGTCCATCTCTCATGAATGAAGAAGCCAACTCACTTCGCCGAGGGAAGGGAAGCTTGCTAAAACGAGGGTTTTTTCTTAGTTGTTTGTTGATGACAGGGTCGATAGCAGGCACTCAGTTGTCACTCCCTAAATTTCTCGTTGTGCATGTAATGTGCGTGACTACGCTCAAAGGACACATCCATGTTGGTTTGGTGGAGACTCGCAATAGCCAAGAGATGTTTGTTCCCTAGAAAAGTGGATGCTGAACTCTGACACGGTGAGTTCCCACATTGAAAAGTCCCCGAATTATATAAGGTGTCAAACTAGTACGAAATCTCCCAATAGGAGAAGGTAATGACGGTTCCTGGTAGCTCGTTGCGAAATCTCCCAATAGGAGAAGGTAATGACGGGTCCTGGTAGCTCGTTGCGGAATCTCCCAATAGGAAAAGGTAAGGATGTTTTTAAAGACCTATATGGAAGTAATTTAAAGTGTCTTAAAACAACTTTGAGGTTGGCGGTGGTTTGTGTAAGCTTCCAACACTCGACTAGCCTAGGCACGGGGTAGAACGTAGTAGTAGTACTTGCCCAATTACTCAAACCTCGCGGCCTGTTCCCAAAACGTCTTCAGAAGTATTCATTGGCTCATAGTTTCAAAAAAGAAGGAGAAGCCCTGAAAATAGTTTTGTTGTCACAAACACCAGGAATTGTACTCTCTAGGCAGTTGTCAGACATCTGCTTGAGACAGATGACAACTTTTATTTAAGAAACTTACAAGTTATACAAAGTGTATAAGTTACACTTTATGGTACCGTTATACAGTTGGGGTTTATGTTATTAATTGTTTTTATTATTATTATTATTATTAATACCTCAAATTATCTTTAAATATACACTGCACAAAATCAGCTGCATTGAGTAGACTAGGGTTTGAATTCTGGAATGTCAAACTGAAGATGGTTTTCACAAATTAGTTAAATCAAATTGTTTTTCCCTCTAAAACATTAAGGTTCTGTGGAGAATCCCCTTGTAGTGTATTTTGTTAGGTGGTAATGATGATGATGGTGATGATGATGATGATGATGATGATGATGATGATGATGACGATGACGAATCCTCTGAATGTTGGGTTCCACTTTATAATGTTGTTTCTGTGAAGGTGGAGTCTTGTTGTGCTCCGGCTTGTTATATTATTAAGGCTCGCTTCTTACTCTCTCTATATGAGAACTTTCTTTTATCAATTTAATACTCGTTAATTATTGTATTTATAAACTTAACCCGGTACGGTAGCTCAATGACTATTTATACTCGAACAGTTTTTTTAAATAGATAGTTTAATTTGACGTAAACCGTTCCTATGTTATGCTGTGGGACGACTGTTAAGAGAAGCCTTCTTTTTATGTATATCTTTCGAAGGAAATTGTTCCAGAACCATCCAAGTTTTTTAAAATTTACACCATGGTCTATCCTTCAAGATGTCTTTCGGTCATATTTCATAAGTGTTTGCAAACGATGAAATCTAGTTGTCAACAGCAAAAAAAAAATAATATCCTTAGTCACCCAACTGTGAGAACATTTCCTTACATACATGGATGCTTCGAGTTTTATATTTTGAAAATATTAATTTATTTTAAAATATATGAAAGGTGGAAAATTAGAATGATTAACAAATGAAATTATATTATTATTAAAACTTACGTAGCTAATCCATGCATCATTAGATTGGCTATAAGTGGTTTATAGCCCTATTTCTACGTTCATTAAGGATAGTAAACACCATGTAGCAACAGTATCTCACGACTGGTAGACAGACTTCTCACAGTTTTTTGTCTTACCTAGAGGACACTAGTTCGTTTCCGACTGTTATTTATAAGTATGGGGGCTCAGCAGGGCTATATTATCTACACGTACGTCTGACGCCTGTAACTTATACTAGTTTAAATAATAAATAATGTATTAATAACGAGGAAAGATGCTAAGCGTAATTGCATCTGTATTTGCCAGGATCTAAGAAAAAAAAATCACTTGATAAAAACCAACTCCTGAGAACAATTTTTTTTATTGTGTGTACTTTTAATGCACTTTTTGAACATTCTGAATATATCAACACACGACCTACAAACTAACTATTAGGGTCTAATAATACATATTTGACGATTCTGGGAATGAAACCAATTGACATACGTGCTACCGAATATAGTAAGAGGTTTACTCATGTCAGTAAATCCAGCCATGATTCGAACCCTAACCTGTGTACTCATAGTGAAAAGAGTGTAATGAGGGTAACACGTCTCACATCGACCACTACTTTGGACAGTTGGTTTTTAAATAAGAAATACATTTTAAAATATTTAGTGTATCTGCAATTACAACAACATCCATCTTATTGAACTACATGAACAAATAAGTACCTATATGTATGTACATTTGAATGTAAAATGGACTAAACGTTATACGAGTAGCCAGCATTCTACATTTTTATGTGAATGTGTGAGAAATGACATACATTTTCAGTTTTCAACGTCGCAACTGTCTAATAGTTGTGTGCTCTTAAAGACCGGACAGTTTGTAGATCAAGCCACAACTGTCTAATAGTTGTGTGCTCTTAAAGACCGGACAGTTTGTAGATCAAGCCACAACTGTATAATAGTTGTGTGCTCTTAAAGACAGGACAGTTTGTAGATCAAGCCACAACTGTCTAATAGTTGTGTGCTTTTTATGACAGGACAGTTTGTAGATCAAGCCACAACTGTCTAATAGTTCTGTGCTCTTAAGACCGGACAGTTTGTAGATCAAGCCACAACTGTCTAATAGTTCTGTGCTCTTAAGACCGGACAGTTTGTAGATCAAGCCACAACTGTATAATAGTTATGTGCTCTTAAAGACAGGACAGTTTTGTAGATCGATAGTTACGCTCTGCAACTTCAAAATGTCATCCCTTATAAATAGGAGGTGCTATTGGTTTGTGGTTATTTTCAAAAATAAATTTTAAATATTCTTATAATTTTCTTCACATAATATATCTGTGTAGTAATAAAAAAAGCAGTTTTTAACATGACAACTTTTTCATATTTTTACTTTAAACATGTTATAATTTTGCCTTTAAGGCTCGTGTACAAGATCCCCATTTAGACATTACAGACATTACAGACATTGTTCGTTACTGTTGCTACACCCACATGATTGAAACGAGATTTATGATAGATAAAATATTTGAGATTTGTGAAACTTAAACACAATGTGTTGGGGGGGGGCTCGTTTTATACTCTTATGTACTAATTACGATTGTGGTTTTAGGGACTAGGTAGGTTATATTTACAGGAAATGTACCCGCATTTACTTGTAGAGAGAGAGTGGATAAACCACCTTCATTACACCCGACCGAGAGTTGAACCTCAACCTCTCCGTCATCGGCAGGCGGGTGAGTAATTAGCATTGCCAGCCAGGGTGCATGGGCTTTGCTAAAACTCTATTTCTAGATTGTTCGGCAAGAAGTAATATCCGGCACTAAATTGTCAGCATACTAATAGTAGGTCCAAAGATAGGTTTTAATTTAAGAATAGCTTGTTATAGCTATATTCAGAATAACTAGGCTTGTAAACTCTGAACTTGACTGTTTTAGTTTATTAATCACTACACGCAATATCTCTGAGAAAACTTCAGGTAGTGGCTACCACTGTTATTGTTCCTAGCTGTGGATATTGACGTGATCATTGGGCTGGAGTCTCGTTATTTGGCTTGTTGATATCACGTGGTATTGGGCTGGAGTCTCGTTATTTGGCTTGTTGATATCTCGTGGTATTGGGCTGGAGTCTCGTCATTTGGCTTGTTGATATCGACGCGACACTGGGCAGGAGTCTCGTTATTTGGCTTGTTGATATCACGTGACTTGGTCCGTTGTTCCCCTCGAAGGCGGATCAAGGTGCCTAAAAGCGAGGCTCTGAAGCCTACACCTTGAGACCTGACACCTTCACATCCTCACGAGGAACTTACTTTATCGCTGATGAGATTAGTAGCGCGGTAATGTAAGCGGGACACTATCTGGGAATGTGACGAACTGTCAGTGTGACAAGTGGACAGGATGAGCAACAGTCGCTACCGACCTCTTGGACAGGAACCGGGCAGACAGGTACGTGACGTGGTCCCATCTATCCAGTCTCCAACAAAACACTGTCATCAGATCTGCACTTGCAACTTTTGGTGGATATTAAATACCACTAATAATAAAGTGTTAACTGTGAAAAAATATTTTTTTTAATTTCCAAAAATGTTTTCTAAAAATATTGTTAAAAGAAAGTCAAGGTATACCATCAGCGACTCAAACAAAACAATTGAAAGCGCGTGTGACTGCTGGTACAAGTAGTTTGGAGCGAGGACGTGTTAATCTCTCTCACCCATGGGACAATCTATATTCTCAAAGTTTAGAAATCGTGTAGACTAAATATTAGTTTTGAAATTGTTTACCTTGCTTCCCCCATTTGCAAAGATGTACTTTAAGTTTATTAGTTTACGCGTGGTTACGTTATTAGGAGATATTCAACTATCTTATTTTGTATTAATACTATTATTATAATATTATTGGATACGTGGATAAAGGTTTCAGTGTCATGTTAGCAGATTTGTCGGTAACGGCACCAACCTACTCGCACGTACGGTTACAACGCTATGTTTCTTGCCCCCTTGTGGATAGGCAGCAGGACTCTCAACTCTCACAGTATAATGTACCGGCGCACCGTGTGGACGTTTCAACCTCTTTATTTAAATGAAACTTTGGTTCGAAAAATATTCTCCATTCTAGTGTTTTTCTGTTTCTCCCAATTTTCATCCCAAATAAAGTAGGGGTAAGGTTCGCTACAGGACTTGAGTTGTTTGGATTTTTAATAACAGCGCATAGGTTTAGAGTTTAAATAAAATAACTACTGTATATTAATATACAGACTATTCTCCAGATTGAGAAATGACACCTGGACATAAGAATCGAACCCGTAACCTTCGACTTAGTACGCCACTGTTCTAACCACTGAGCTATCCAGGAATTGTCCTGTACCAAGGGTCATTCCTCACTCAGATTTTAAGGCAGAATCTGTGATGGACGTGCTCAAATAGTCGGCTATATTAGATTTGTGATCAATTAAGCTCACGAGCTATCATATAACGAAGCCATATTCAATTCAGTAGTTTTCTTATTGCTGATAGCGCGTGATCTATTTAAGCACGTCCATCACAGACTCTGCCCTAAAGTATGAGTGAAGAATGACCCTGTATATGGTTTGACTCCTGGGCAACTCATTGGTTAGAGCATTGGCCTACTAAGCCCAAGATCCCGGGTTCGATTTCCGTGTCCAGGTGTAATGTTACAATTATTTAAAGAATACGATATTTAGATGCAGCTATAACCTTTGATAATAAATATAGTATCTTGGTTATTTATTCACTCATTTATGGATATATAATTCTTGAAAAGGCCTGGAACACTTGGTGGTATCGGCTCGCGTCGGTTGGCAAATGATCGTAGGGAGATAATATTTCCCGATACGAGCCGGACTTGGTCGAGTTTGGCTCTCGCCGCTACCCTGAGACCTGTTGGTCAGTCTTGTCACAGGCCATGGATAGAGTCAATAAAATGTAAACATACTAACATGGAAAGTGACCAGCCGTGACGTCACAAGTAGGCACCTTCCTTAAATCATTTAATAAAAGATCATATTCGGAAGACTTGCAAATAAACTCACTGATGCTACTGCCATCAAATGTTCTTTATAGTGTTGATTACTCAACACAACCACTTGTACCACAGGATACAAACTCCGGTGGCCGCGCGGTCTAACGCTACTCTCCGCCGTATACTAGAGTAGATTGCTGATGAAATCTCTGTCGGGCGCACTGAGGGGGCTTTATTATCCATTCTCCCCCATGAAAATGCGGCTACACTTCCTATAAATATAACCTTTATAATACCTATAACCATTGCGTAATTAGTACCTAAGCGTGTAACCCAAACGGGGTAAGACGCGATGCTAAAAAAAAAGCTGTAAATATTTTATTTGACTAAATTATAAGAGATAAATAACATATTTATGTATTGTTTAGAAATGTCTGTTCCACACCAAGTTTTTATATGAGATTATTAAGTAAATATTAAACTTAAACTTGACATAAACATTTGCTTATTACTCATATGAAGTAGAATGCAAGAATTTATTACAATATAACTGACAGTATGAAGCAGATTCTATAATTGGGTAATTATGTGTGTGTATACAAGCATCCTAATACCGCCTTCTAGAGTTCATCTATTTTATAGTATGATACAATTAAGGGAAAATATAAAGGTTGAATATTCCATTTAAAACTTAGCAAAATTATTTTAAAAACAACATTAAAGATAAAATGTATATTTAACGAAGAACGGCGACCTAGAGAAAGAAGAAAAATGTGTCAAGAATCCAATGCACAAAGGTGACCTGACAATGTGTGTGACTGTTTCTACTTTGGAAGACAGAAGAAAGAAAGAAGTTTTCTCGTGCAATGGCAATGTGTGTTTGACTATTTTTACTGCTAAAACCCCGCCCCTCACCTTGGAAGGAAATGACAAGCAAGAGGTAACAAGAGAGCTGAATGTTTTATTGACAAGGAACATATTATAAGTAGAACAATTGTTCAAGGGGGATGACATAGCAACAACAGCCATCCTCTGGTAAAGTCTTTTTTTATATACATTGTTCTAAAAAAGGTTACAAACAAGGTACTCCACTAAAGTATCTTTGAGAGGTGGTATTTTGCGCTTTTGATCACAGATTTCCCATAGTCCTCTCTGATGTGGTGCGGCTGGAGGCTGTAAGGGAAACTTGATGGTTTGTTGTGGTGCAAACTGTTGAAGGTGTTGTGTTGTTGGATGCGGTCTTGAGCTACATGATCGTTAATGGTTTTCTTAAACTGGTGAGAGGCACCTATGAATTTTGTCCCACAATCCGAATATAGGTCTGAACAGAGCCCTCTTCTTGAGAAAAAGCTGGCGAGGGCAGCGATGAATGCATCCGAGGTAAGGTCTGTGACTACTTAGGTGAACTACTTTATTTGAGAAACACACAAACAAGCAGAGATAGATAGACGTTAATAGGTTGGAGGCGTCTGAGCGTATGTAACTTTACGAAGAATGGACCTCCATAATCCATTCTAGATTTGAGAAACGGACGTGAGGGAGTCAGTCCAGGTTCAGGTAGATCACCCATCATTGGAGTTATTAGCTTTGGTTTATGGCGAAAGCAACGAACAAATTTGAAAATTCTAAGTATAATTGTTCTGCGAACAGAAATGATTTAGAATTGTTGGGACAAAATAGACTGCAGCAGTTGAGATCCATCATGGAGATGCTTGAGATGATGGTGATCAATGATCAGGTTGACAATATGATGTGATTTTGGTAACACGATAAGGTGTTTAGCTTCGTGGAGCTAAATTTGACCAACTAATTCGTCCGCCTATTCTCATTATTCCCTGGTTGTCCAGGAACGGGGAAAGGCGCTATATTTCGCGTTGCATGGTTTCCTAGCTTTGATGAGTTATATGTCGGTGGTGTACGTTCCAACGTGGATAATTTGACAGATGCGTTGAATGGCTTCAGTGAGCTCTTGAGTGCTGAGGAATCCTCTTTGGCGATCTTTTGATTTGTAGCATTTAAGGAAGTGAAGTACAAAGGTAATTATTTTGACGAGTTTTATCCACAACAAGTATTTGAGCAGTAATGTTTGAATTGAATCGGCAGAAGCATTAACAATGAAAACTTTTAATGTGAGGGTTTAACGTCGGTTAACGACGCTTCGGCCACAGGAGTGAATCGAGAAAAATGCCACTGTTCATGTGGAAGAGAGATCCACGGAGGATCATACCTCTACAGGGGATGATCGTTGAAATTTGGAGGGGATAAATCTCGAGAGGAACAGTTCGCAGGGTTGTGGGGAGAAGCATTGTGCACCCAAGTGTGAGCAGGTATCCAGTTCTGGTTTTTTGCGATACGGTTTGCCACGTACACTATACGTCGATAGGGTGGTGTATGAATTCACGAGAGGACAATCATGGAGTCTACATACCATTGTCTGAATTGAGGTTGAGCAGTAAATCGTCGTTCTAAAACATTGAAATTATTTCTTGCATTACTTGATAAGTCAGCAAGAGGGGGGGATGGAGGGAAGAGTCCTTGAATGGGAGTCGTACTACATATCGACCGGTAACATCTCGAGTGTGCGTAGAGACAAAATTATCTTTACACATTTGTTATTCTTCAGAGAGGCCTACGCTGCGTGGGAGTTCTTCAATTTTACAGCAGTTTTGCAAGGAGGAGTGAAGGTCGATATCATTGGTAGGGATAAGAGAGGTAGCACCATTAATATAGCCTTGAGGTGCACTAAGTGCAGAGCAGGGAGTCGGTCCCATTAGGACCACACCAAACACCGTACAAAAGGTAATGAATGGACAGGTCTCTGCCGATAATATATTGTTCACCAGTCATAATTTGTGCAAATAAGTCTGCACCAGAGAGGATATCTATGTGTGTGGGCGTATCAAATGTGGGGCTATTTAGGACAAAGGAGGCCATACTATTTTATATGTCAAGTGAAAGGGCTGCACAAGGAAGAGCTGAAGTTATTTTATCCAATATTAATATGTGATAATCTTGGGAGATTATATTACCATTCAGAGACGAAATATTAAGATACGTTAGGCCTTTAGTATTTACCAGAGCTTATGAAATACCATTGATTGACCTTGAGGTGCGAGTACGTTTGATCTGTAGCTATTGAACACATTGTTCCGTGATGAATGTACTCTGAGCAGCAGAATCCAATATTCTACGAACAACAAGGGGGACATCATCAGCTGTTGACAGATTAACAGCAGTTGTTGCTAATAGCACGGTGTTATGTACGTGTGACAAACCAACAAACGGAGTATTTGTGGTTAATACGTTGGCTGATGCTTGTTGATGTGAAGAACTCGGGTGTTGTGCGGCGGATGAGTAGTGTGTCCTTGAGTGACCTTAGATGAGTCTGGGTCCAAATGTAGTGAAGTATGATGTATTTTATTACATTTGTTACATGAACGTGATGATTCACAATTGTTCAGTGTGTGAGTGTGACCAAGACAATTATAACATATTCCATTAGCTTTCACAAAATTAAATCTGTCTTGGGGAGTTTTGACTTGGAAATCTGGACAGCGATAAAGTGAATCAGTGTCAGCTTTACAAAAAACACACAAGGTGGATAATAGTGTGACCTTGTGATTTTGATAGCACGTGGGTTTCATGCCACCTGGCATCCTTGGCAATGAGTAAGACACGTGTGGTGTATAAGTAGTGTGAGGATGCTTCTGGGTAGTATTTACATTGTTGGCCAACTCAAGATGTAAATACTTATTAGTTCATCTACCGCCGGTAAGTTTACATTTGCACCACGGCTGGTCTCGAACCTGTGTCGAGTGTTGCCATCGAGTTTCCGCAACAACAGTGAGAACAATAGAGGACCTTCGAGAGCTGTGCCTTGTTGAAGGATGTGGATAGCTTGACTGTTTTCATCGTAGCTACTGAGCATGTTACACAGTCTCTTGAGGGATCCACTAGTGACATGAGGCGAATCAATGATTTTAATTATGTGAAGAGAAGTTAAGTTTCTTATGTTGTGATAGCGACTACACAGTACATGGTAGGTTACCTGATAGTTGAGTGCGGAAAGGGGACTCTTAATTAAATTACATGTTTCTGAGCTTAGATTTGACATCAGATGTGACATTTTTTCAACAGGTGATAAGCTTGAATTATGGTGTCTAACAAATTGTGATAGCTCATCCAATGTGATGAATTACCAGTGAAGTTTGGTAGTTCAATTTTCGTTAAGGGTATGGACGGAGTTGAATACAAAGACCCATTAGGAGCGGAGTGACTTGAATCGTCCAGTTGAGGTTCAGGAGTGGGAATTAACAATGTTATACTACAACTTAAAAACGTATGTTACTCATATATTTAATCTTGATTCTGAATTACAATCTAATCATTGCAATCTTAAATTTCTTCTGAAACAATTTTAAATAACAGAACTTCAAACTCATTACATTTGGACTCAATTTCCTTTTCGAAAAAAGATAGTTTTCGAATGTGATACTCGTTTACATTGTGATCTGTTTGCGTTAAAAACTACCTAATCTTAACAAAGCTTTTCCTTACTAGGTCGCATTTCTGAGTAAAAGTTACGAACCTCATGTTGACCAATATTAGTAGAATAAATGAAACAAAATCAGAGTCCACACAACAGGTTCGTGACAAAGCAATACATAAAAAAAACTATGCAATCATAAGCCTTATTAATCTTGCAAGCGTAACTGAACTTATAGTCAGGGGAAACAGGGGCGAGTTTACCAATATGGTTTTCTAATGAAACACAATAATTAAAATGGTTAGACTCGCGCTTATAAAAATTATTTAACACAATTAAAAATATTTTGTAGTTATTAATAACTTTATGGGCAGAGTTATTTGTCTTCTTAATAAACTGTATGGGACCATGGCGAGAGTTCATTTATTTCAAAGAAATAGATCCTTCCAGGAGAATCAAAATATATGTGCGGTGTTAACAAGCGATATTATTTACACATTCGTTAAATTATCAAACACAGAAAACATTAGTTAACGGACCTTTCTGATGTGTGATTGGGATTACCAGGAGTGAGGAGATAATGGCTGGGACGCTCCAATCTTGTTTCTTGAACACTTATTAGTTAATTTACACGAGAGAGTTTCATGGCTTTGTGTCCCGAGATGACGCTCTGATAGTTTTTCACACGTTGTGGTAAGAAAAACGCGGAAAATGTGAGCCTAGAACCATTAGGGGAGAAGTTCGGGGATAGGGTCAAATAACAAGACTTCAGTACGGTGCTTGCACCTAGTGATAATTAATATAACTATTTAAAACAAGAATAGAGCACAGCTTGCTCAGTGGATATACTATACTTCATACTAAACAGATACACATTGAGAACTTGTCAAAAGTGATAATTTTGAAAAGATTGAGTGATATTGAATCTAAACGTAATTTAGAATTTAGAAATAAGTCATTTCTGACGGCGCCGCTTACCTATTCGAATACAGTAAAGTTATGAGTGAAATCCCTAGAAAATCCTAACTGTATATACCCTGCAACACGACCACGTGCCCTCAGAGTTGATCACACTAGGAGGAGGAGAGGGGGGAATAAGAGTCTGACTGGAACGAACTCGAACCATCGATGTGCCGTCTCTGGCGAATACCAGAACTTTCCCGGAGGTACGAAAAGAGGGTGGTGGGGAGCGCGTGGAACAGCCGCTTCTTCTATTCACCTTTTTGGTGGGCGTGAGCTTCCTGATCTTCTCTTGGCTCAGTTCGGTTTTGGTGCGTGAGTGGTGAAGTAGGGTGATGAACGTGTACACAGCGAGGCGGGTCAACTGGGTCCCAGGGTAAGTGACTTAATCAATTTTATTTTATTGTAACTCCGCTACACTACTATAGAAGATAGAAGAAAGGTAGAAAGAAAGATTTCGCATGACACTGACAATGTGTGTATGGCTATTTATACTATAGAAGACAAAAGAAGATGTCACATTTGTGCATTAGATTCGTCACACATTTTTCTAGGTGGACTTTCTTTATTTAATTTACACTTATTAGTTTATTGTTTATTTTTCCTTATTTATTTATTGTAAGATAATGAAATAAGTTGTAAAACAATTATTCATTTATTATTTCAATTAATTATCAGCCCCTTTTGAAATGAGAGTGTGTAAATAGCTACAAAAGTCAATCTCAAGTTATCAATATGGTCCACATTCCTCTAACTTACGAATAATGAATTAGATAAATTATTACAGTTGATCCAACTTCATCATACCACTGATTGTGATTACTCTAGATTCTAGGGCCTTGGAAGTGGCCGCTCGTTTGAAAATGTGACTTTTATGGTGACACAGTGGGAAAGGGCACTACATTTAAACGTGAAATAAACTACAGCTGCTAATTCCAATGAGTAAACTTTAAATTTAAACATAAAGTCGACTAAATAATCTCATTGCAATTTATTATAAAAAAGATCAAATGGTAGAGTAAAAATTAATGTTTAAATCAATCTTTAATAGGTTTTTGATTTCTTAACCAGATGGGGAATTTAACATTAAGGGCTTTTCAAGCCAGATAGGACATTTAACGTGGGGAAAGGGTTGGTGGTTTCTGGCGGTGGATGATAGTCTCCCCCCACTCCCTCTCCACCTTTTGTTATTCCTGTACATGCTAGGGCTCGTGTATAGCTTAAAAATATATTCATCTATATTCTTTGTTCAGCTGGAGTTCCTCTTGGAGATTGATGGAGTGCGGGTGGTTATGTTTGAATAAGTTTATTCTTGGTGGAGGATTGTTATTTCCAGCATAAAGCTAGTTCGCGTGGAGTGAAGAAATGTTTTGGCATGGGTCTTAGTCCGCGTATTTTGAATATTGGTTCAGGGTATTTGAATATAGGTGATCATGGATGAGTTTCAATCTCTTTCTCCTTGAAAATGAAAGCACATTTAAAAATTGACTTTCACTTTATGTTTAGAGCTAAGAGAAGTATATAGGCTCAATTATCTTCTGATACCCAAACAAATCGACCAATCAAATATAGCTGTTTGCATTTCGAATTGATCCCTGTAATGTTTAGTTTTCACACCCTTTAACCGCGCGAATGCTAGTACACTTACCAAATCCAACCTCTTAGATCTCCAAATACTTTAAGGTATTAAGGTATTAAGGTTTTTAGCCTAGTAGGAGAATTGTACTATGGCAGATTTTAAGTCTCGAGTAGGTAAAAAAAGGGCTTTCAATTACACAGAAAAGGGCTTAAGTGCATCAGCGTTCGTCCCATAAGACGTATGTATAAAAGTTGAGTCCACATTTGTCCTTGAACTTTCAATTACACAAGAGTACCCTATCTTCCTGTATTTGTCGTTCTGAGCCCCCCCCTCACATTCCCCTCCCTCTTCTTGCATGCCCCTCCTCCCGGTTCCAGCCTCGATCCCGTACGCTTAGCGCCTATCCTACCAGGTTGCAACCTTCATCCCCTTCTCTTATTATGAGCGCCAATCGCTCCTTTGCCCTCCCAGACTCCTACCCCTCTGCACTACTTCCAGTCCCCATCTTGTACTCTTGCCTCTTTTCAGCAATACAACTTCTTGTATACATCCAGAGCAAGAGGTAGTCATGACCGTGTTGATCTTATCCAGCTCCAATTCTATCGTCTTACCACCCACCCCACTTACCAGCCGGTCCTTAAAACCTGACTCCTTAAATCTTGTACCTTACATGATGTATCCATTATTTCAGCACCCGCTCCTTGATACCTAACAGCTTAAATCTTGTACCTTAAATAGTATGTCCTTGCTTACCACCCATCCCTCAAACTATTCTGAAAAGGTTTAAAACGGTACGAAATAATTATGCATTATTTTCCACCCGACACCTTAAACCCCTTCCTTGATGCCTGATGGCTTATATCATGTACCTTAAACGATATGTCTTTCCTGCCTACGACCAATCCCTCAAAATATTCTGAAACAGTTTGAAACGGTATGAAATAATTATGCATAACTCTCCACTCGACCCCTTAAACGTATTGGAGACTATATTTGCTACTTGTAAGATAGGTCCAACATCTTGGATCCTATAACATGTCGTGATTGTCTATAAAGTACACATTCTTTAGGACAATTAGTTTTTAAAATGGATATGCAGATAGGCTATAGCTGACTAGACATAAGATGTTTAGTGTCGAGATATCTAGGTTGAAGATGTTTAGGCTAAGTTAGGTAGGGTAGGTTTAAATTGGACCGCTATTTGACAAAAACATTATAGCTTAGGATGAGATCAAGAAAGTTGCAAAAGCATTCACTTATCAGAGTATCATTTAAAGTTTTGCTTGTTTAGAAAGAATCTATTTCCAACTCTGGGCGTGCAAGGTAAAGGATGAATGGTCTCAACGTTTAAGGTGTCGGGTGGAGAATTATGCATGATTATTTCGTACCATTTCGAACAGTTTCAGAATATTTTGGGTGATGGGTGGTAAACAGGAACTAAATATCGCTAAAGGTACAAGATCTAGACCATTAGGTATCAAGGAGCGGGCTTAAGGTGTTAGGTGGAGAATGATGCATAATTATTTCGTACTGTTTCATAATATTTTGAGGTATGGGTGGTAAGCAAGAAGGACATATCGTTTAAGGTAGAAGATATAAGACATCAGGTATCAAGGAGCGGGTGATAAGATGATGAGTACATCGTTTAAAGTACAAGATGTATGCCGTCAGGTTTTAAGGACCAGCTGGTAAGTGGGGTGGGTGGTAAGGCGATAGGATTGGAGCTGGATAAGATCAACACGGTCATGACTACCTCTTGCTCTGGATGTATACAAGAAGTTGTATTGCTGAAAAGAGGAAAGAGTACAAGATGGGGACTGGAAGTAGTGCAGAGGGGTAGGCGTCTGGGAGGGCAAAGGAGCGATTGGCGCTC
Source organism: Timema californicum (assembly GCA_902141385.1). NCBI lineage: Eukaryota > Metazoa > Arthropoda > Insecta > Phasmatodea > Timematidae > Timema > Timema californicum. The sequence goes on along the minus strand of CABFOW010004020.1, from coordinate 14,226 downwards.
ATAATAAGAGAAGGGGATGAAGGCTGCAACCTGGTAGGATAGGCGCTAAGCGTAGGGGATCGAGGCTGGAATCGGGAGGAGGGGCATGCAAGAAGAGGGAGGGGAATGTGAGGGGGGGCTCAGAACGACAAATACAGGAAGATAGGGTACTCTTGTGTAATTGAAAGTTCAAGGACAAATGTGGACTCAACTTTTATACATACGTCTTATGGGACGAACGCTGATGCACTTAAGCCCTTTTCTGTGTAATTGAAAGCCCTTTTTCTAACTACTGTCTCGTTTAATGATCCTTGAGGATGGATATATTTTCATTCTCTACCTAAGTTCAAATTATGGTGCAAATTTATTTAAGTTTAATTTCTTGAAAAGACCAAAAAAATGTTCATTCCATTAATACCTATCGTAAAAAACAATTGTTTGGGAACCCTGTGAATAAAAGCCCCATGCATATCGCCCGTGTTAATGTCACAAACAGAATAGGTGGGTGGAATGTAATCAAAGGCAAAAATGGATTCATCTTTTATTCGCGTCTTTTGCGAGAACTAAGTTCGCCAATCTCCAGGAAGTCACTCATATAATCAATATATGCGCAAATATATAGGTTAAGTTTCTTTTTTAGTTCACGGACACGAGATGGAGTCATAATCCACACCCCTCCCGAAGATACATGAATAAATTAAAAATACATTACTATTCCCACAAAAAAACAAGTGTTTGAAAATACATATTGGTCATTTGACCTAAAATATTAAAAAAAAAAATTGACACTTAGGTAAAACGTTAGAACATTTACAACCCATTTAAATCTTCCATAAAAATGTATATCCCTTTATTCACACAAAAGCTGGCACATTTTTCTAAAGTCATCTAACCTTTTTTTGTGTGACATAATGCTTTATATTTTCGGACATTTATGTTAAGACCCTTAAATAAATCTAACCAATTTGGACGAGGACAATTTCCCTTTCTATTCTTCTAAAAGTTTTTCAATCCCTCTCCCCGCGCAAATGAAGGTTCATTTTATCTAAAGTCAACCTTAATTGGAGATGGGAACAATACATATTTATAACTGGTGATGTAGGATTTGCACCTACTACTCAGGGTGTACAAAGGAATTATTTTAACCAGATAGATAAGATGATTAGAATAACCAAAATAGATTTATTACAACAGAAAAATAAAATATATGATTGATTACAATAGATATACAAAAACATAAGATAGAAGTTCCAAATTAATACTGTCTTGTCGCAACACGGGCAAGATCAAATGCAGTGGCTTGAAGAGCAATATTCAATTACAAAACAGCTGGAATGACGCCAGGCTACGGTCAGTTGATTCTAAAAGAAAAACAGTGAGGTAATTATAAACAAAAGTTAACTGGAAATGATATACAGATAGTATTATTAACACATTTATAATTTAAACTAGTTTGCTTGATGGGGACTTAAAAAATCCATACGGGACATTGTATAATGAATAGCAATAGAAAGGTTCGTTGACTACATTGGTAGATGGCTAACCTACAGGTGTCTACACACAATAGTACTATGGCCGGTCCTTTCCCTATTGGTACTGTCAGAGCATTCAATAGTACATGTATTTACCCACTCCCTGGGATACAATACTAATATAATTCATACAATAACAATTCTCAATCGATAGATGCCAAAAACGGGCAAAGAGAAAAAGGTATTATCTGCGCGGACCCCATATGGAAACAATCGAAGTTCCGCGCTTTACCCACCCAAGCTAATACCACACGCGAAGCGTGGCAACAAGAATGATTCAACACATTGAACACACTAACCCAACTGGTATAAAAACAAGTGTGTAGTCTTAAGGACTCAAAAGAGAAATATAGTGCTCGTTGAGAATAGCAACCATTTGGACTAAGTCCTCATTCCATCTGGAGCTCAAGGCTCCTATATCGAAGCTATATCATACGGATATAGAACAAACATGGCCTCTTGGACCAATATATCAAGTATGAAATACTTGAGCAACACTAGAGTTACTGTGACAACATCAACAGAGTTGTAATAACACAAAACAAAAATCTAGTCACTTTGACTGAAACAAGAAGTCAAAATAATCGTAATAGTCGCCTCGACTATACTAAGTCTGAATATAAACAATAAGTCAGATGGACTTATTAAATAAACAATTTCTAATCTTTCAACTAAACAATAAGTTAGATGGACGTCGCCTCTATACTTAGGAAATCGGAGAGGATATTCCTTGGCGGCGCGGCGGTGAGAACCACGTCCAACACTCCATGGCCACCGGTTCCTTAGTGAAGAGAAACTTTCCTTGGAAACGCTGAGATGAGTACCACGCCCAATACTGCATGGCCACAGGTCCCTTCGTGAAGATAATTTTTTCTCGGAGGTGCGGTGGTGAGCAGCACGCCCAATACTCCATGGCCACCGGTTCCTTCTTGGAGAGAAGTTCCTTCTTCAACGACGTGATGTGGTAGAATCAAATTTTGTAAATCTGAGAATACCTATTTTATACCCTTTTTTTGGATTATAACGGAAGAAATAGAAATAGAGAAAAGACGTGATAACACAGCTGATGACAGGAGCTTGCGGGGTGTGGAAAAGGGGAGGTTCGAAGACACGCCGCCACGACAGTGGTGCTCGAGGGTCGTGGTCGTGGTCGTATTATTAAAATGACTTGTAGATTTTCTATTGAGAGCACGTGGATCATATGAGTCCATCCAGTCGTTAACAGTAGGTTTTGAAGGATATTATTATTAAATATCTCAAATCTAATCCTCTTCTTTGGATTCTGCCAATATAATTATTATAACTTCGTATTTTAACGTAGCCTAATTGTGTAGGTGTCAATTTTACACGATCGACACGCTACAGTGATAGTTGGTCCTCATTCTTGAACACTTCTGAGGCTGACTAAAGACTAGCTGCAATGAAACAACCCTCCACGTGGGGTAGAAGCTGTATGAACATCTCGGTCGGAAGTTTTTTGTTCGTTTGATAAAAGACCAATATTTAAGACTACGCTACGTTTTGTAAAAGGAATAAAAACAAGTAAACACCAAAAACAGTGTAACGCTAATAGTTGTTATATTGGTGTGGTGTCTATTTCCCCCACGCCGACTTTCTCAAGGCGTTAAATCCAAGGATCGAGTGTTGAAGGCCCTCTCCTCATCTTCTTTAGGTAATAGGACGAGGATAGTGTTTTTAAAGCCATTAATCAAGTTAGGTTAGCAAGCTTTGTGTCGTGACTCATGAGATATACATTATTTCGAACAATACACCCCCCTAAACGGCTCAATCTCTCAACTAAGGCCCCCCCCCTAATTAAATCTAATTAATTTAGTTTATTCATTATATTGCACGTGGATCTTATGTTATGCTGGTCTCCGAGACATTTCAACCTTCTGGCCGCTATGCTCTCTAATTAGGAAGCTGATTTATACCACTGAAGAGGGCAGGGCACCAGTTTACTCTCCATTCCTCAAACATTAACTGATCGGATTAGCACAAGACATGCTAAACAACCAACATAACACCATTAATGTGTGAACAGTTACCGATGCAACATTGTTTGGCCATTTAAAAGGTCGAACTGGGTACTCATATCAGGAAACAGTCTGAGAAATGACTGAGCTAAGGAGTTCGGCTAGTTGGCCTAATGTGATTTGTAAATTGAAAATACAGTTTAGACTGAGAGGTAATTCGCTATACAAAGTTTTACCAGCTTTAGTTTAGTTTGGGGGCTCTTAGTGTTGCGATCATTTCTCACGAGCCAAGGGCTGTTACCCACTTAGTCTAGGGGGTAGGAATAGGAAGGACATCCGTCCGGACTAGCGTGAGGGAGAAGGGGAAAACCGCATCGATCGACATTTTTATCAACGTTCGTGTTTTAAACATAATCAGACTAAAACGCGCTACTCTCGCGTTAGACTAGACTGACTAAGACGGGAAGATCGAGGTTCGGATGTACCGAGGGTGGTTTTCCAAAACGGGTTTTTCACTTTCTCGACGCAATTGTGGGTACACTTATTATAAATATAACCTACCCAATCCCTAAAATCATTATCGTATTTGGTATATAAGCGTACAACCCGAATGGGTAGTAAGACGCGGTGATACAAAAATGAGACCAAATATGGTGAATCTAAAGCTAATGAATTTTATTTTCGTGATTAGGTTTTAACTTTCTAACTAAATCAAACTTCCGTTTGTCATCATGGCTACACATAATTATAGCATTCGTAATTCATTAATTTGCATTCAGACCTCGTTATTTGTCTTTTATTTAAACCCAAACAAGTCAAGTTCACAATTAATATAATTAATATAAATCACTACATCATTATTGTTGTTTTCATGTTCTTTTTGTACGTGTTACATAGCTACTGTGAAATTATAAAAGTTTCGAGTCTAGCAATAATCTAATTATAATTAATGAATATATAATACAGCATATTATAATGGCTTGTTAACAATCAATCTTTTGATATTAAGCTTTGGGTTTGTTTCTGCTTCATATTGATCTGTTACCCACTTCGATTGTTTAAAAAGACGCTACTTACGATAGTCGACTGAATAAAGACGCTACTCACGATCGTAGAATGAACAAAGAACAAGAGAATGGGGTTAGAATCCTGGTCAGGTATTATGAGGCTTTTTCATAAACAGTTTCTCCATGCACCCTCCTCTCAAATGCGGAAACATTTTATCTTAAATTTTACCTTCCTTATTCCTACTAAACCAGTCTTTTGTATGTATACAAACATACATAGACACGTTTTACCCGACTTGTTAGACCACTATAAAAGGTGTNCCCCCCCCCCCCTGTGCTTCCCCACCTATGCCCCCAGAAACTTTATATTCGCATAGATTGAGGAACTATCTTATATCTCCATAACCAATGGTAGTAATGATGGAATTATTTTTAGTTGTAGTCATAAAACTACGTTATACAAAGTTGTTCTTATTAAAATTTGCGCTAATACCAATAGTTTTGTCTTAAATTTAATAAAGGCTTAAATAAAACGGAAGTTGTATTACTTGATATAAAGTTCTAACGTTGTAGCTTGTTTAGAAATGATAATATGGCAATATGTTTGGTAAGAAAGTTGTAGGCCGAGTTAAAAGATTTAAATTATATATATGAGTATATGTATATATATTTTTTATTTTTTTATTTTTTTGCGCCCGTGACTTTGTCACATGAGGCTGAATGGCGTCATCAGCAGAGGGAGCAATTCTCTTACTACACCCTCATTGTATTGACAAATATTGAATTTACAAGTAGAGTTGCAAAGTTATGGTCTTTTGAAAGCTATTGATCTAATTCTCAGTTATTATTTGCTGAAAGGTCAGGGAACTGGGATATGCACTTGAGTACTACCACCGAAATGCAGGACACCTACCCTAAGCAAAATCTGTATGTTAACTAAAAATGAAGATTAGTTCTAACGTGTCAGGGAAAGAGCTCGATTTGTTTATTAATAAAGAATTCTTCACTGCGAGGAGAAGTGGAAAGATTTGGTCTGGTACATGGACGGACATATGTATTGAGAAGGGTCTTATGCGCCCTATGAAAGCATTTGGAGGTCTTACGCATGGAAGAGGTATAATAGACAGCACACTATCCAAATGGGTCCTCGGTGCACCTTTTTTCTTGAAAATTCGCGAAGCTGTTGTGGAATACTTGGGAACATCAATAACATTTACTGGACTACGCGAGTCACAAACAAAGAGAACAGTACGACATGAAAAGCTCACTTTGTGGATTAAGCAGCACAACATTGTCTGTACAACTGGTTTGGTGTCTGATGAATCTGTAAAATATGACCAAGCTTATCAAGTTAAATAGCAGCGACGGGGAAAATGAAAGGAATTTCTTTTTAGATCTGAAACTACATGGGAAATACATGGTCAGAACAAAAGCAAAACACACATCTGTAGAACTTGGGTGGAAAGAGGTGAGTGTGAATCCTCAACAGTTGTTTAATAGAAGTGTGTGTGTGTGTGTGTGTGTGTGTGTGTGTGTGTGTGTGAAAATGCAAGTACACCAAAAACATACCTTGAGCATGAACTCTCCTCTCGTCCACCATCCATTTTTGATGAAGTTTATCTACGCAAGGGTAAAACTTCTTCTCTCATGAAAGTTTTTAAAGAGGGTATTGTAGAAACATTTGACCTAATCGATGTAGCAATAGTGATAGATGGGCGATTTCTTCTTCACTGTGTATCTGGCCAAAGGATAGCTCATGGAGGAATAGTGCAACATTACTGTTCATTTGTGCTTACAGGGTATGGAAAAAATAAAACCACTTTTTTCGATGGCTGCGAAAAGAATCAAATAGAAGAGCAGCAAAACACACCTTATGTGACATCACTTTTGAAGAAAACACAAAATTTATGGCAGAAAAAGATAATTTTTTAGCTAGTAAAAGAAACAAGAAAATATTAGTAATCTCAGTAGCATCTGAACTAGAAAAAAAAAGTTTGAGAACATTTCTTGCTGAAGAAGATGCTGATATAGCCCCAGTAAGGGTAGGGATCGAAAACTTAAACTGTTTCTCTAAAATTGTCGTCATGGGCTCAGACACAGATTTATTAGTGTTGTAAGTAGTTCTCTCTCCTGCCAATAAATATATTTATTTTTGTAAACAAAAAGATGGTAAAAGCCCTTCAAGAGTAGTTTACAAAATATAAAGTTTTATCGAGTATTACAGGGAAATTAGGAAACTTCTGCTGTTTGCTCACGCAATAGCTGGTCGAGACATGACATCATGCTTTTATGGATTGGGAAAAATCAAAGCAATTGAAATAATAAAATAATCATTTGAAACTGAGGCCCAAGAAGGAATTCCTCGAGAAGAAGAATTGTTTGTGAAAGGAGAAAAACTTGTCCTTGCATTTAATGGGATAAGTAAATACTCGAATTTAATCAAAGCTTGTTACTTCCGATTCAAGAACTTAGTTTTGACCTGGCGAGACATCCCCCAACATCAAAATCATTTCATCAACATCCTTTAAGGGATTACTTGCAAGTATCTGAGTGGGGCTGGAAGCTAGAATATCTTGAAGAAAGAGGATGAAAGAAGAAAGCGCTGAAGCCTATTGCTAGCTCAATACTTTTTGCCCCGGATGAATTGTACGTCTCGTGTCCTGTATCGGTAAATCAGGATGTGGATGCCGACAATCTGTATTATATCATGATTCAACTCACCCGCGCTATGTGGAGAAAGGGACACTGCTCTGGACGGTAACTCTATACTATGAATTATAACTGGAAATATTGATTATGCCTGGCTTAGACGTAGCCAGCAATTTTTTGGGGGGGCGGTGGGAAGATGAAATCACATTTGGACAAAGATCTAGGTTTTAATTGTTGATAAGAATTAATATAAAAACATTATTTAGCACCTGTAGCCGATTTAAACTTTTTTTTTTACCTTTTACCATTGAAGTGGTAAATTATTTTTAATGAGACAAAATGATAGGCCTACAAACTTATACTTTGTAATTTCGTTAAAATTACTAAATTTACTAGAACTAGTTCACAAAAAGCTAAAAGAGTCCACTGCAAGAATTACTTACGCTGTTGGAGCCAAAACCAACACACGTGGACTGATCCTGTAGGACATTTTGTTAACAAACACCAACACAACGAAAATAACTAATTTAATTTTGAATATGTAAAATTGTATACAATTATTTTCTTGTCTTCCCTTGAGTTTATAATAATAAAATTTAATATTTAGCTAAACATTTTATGAAAGAGGAAAGTTTCAGTGTGGGGAAGGGCTGTATATCAATATCCGCCCCGGCCACACCCCTGAACTGCCTGTCAAACATAGGTCGAGGGGATGCCGGTAGTGGTACCAACCCCATGGAGGGATATTTTCTGAAATGTCATTGGAGCAAACACGTTGGTCATTTTAAAGCTATTGAATCAATCTAAAACTTTCGGGAGAGTATGGATTGGAAATTAACACCAATAAGTTGTAGATAATGGGGATATCCCAGAGAGACGGACGACTGAACATTGCTGGAGAGTGTGGGACATTTTACATATTTAGGAAGTTTATTGGCGACAAACGTACATTGTGCATGGGAGACAGTCAAACATAGCATGACAATTGAGTAAGGTTTCTCTCAGCAAGAGGAGGATACACCTTACCAGCAAAACGAACCTGAAGATGGGGAAGAAGTGTTAGATTCTGAGCATTGCTTCATAGACCTTGAGGAAAGCTTTGAGATTTGATACTTGAGAGTAGATAATATAGAGTGGACAAATCATATAACTAAGGAAGACGTTCTAAGAATAGTAAATTAAAAGAGAGCCATCATTAAGACTATATTCCAACAACAAAAAAGACCAATTATTGGACATGTCGAATTATGAGAATAAATGTATCATAGAATGATGTAGAAGGCAAGGTGGAAGGAATGTAGGAAGGAGACCAGGAAGATGACATATACAACCGATGTGTGACCTCAAACAAGTAAACAAGATGAAGTTTCAGGATACAAATAACAAAGCTGCAGATAGAACAATTTGGACAAGCCAACGGGCCTGTCGAAAGACCCGAGTGATCAAAAATAACAAGGAAATGCCAGCACAGGTAGTCTAAATATCCAAGACAGACAGTTTATTTAACCAGGCAGATTAAATTGAGTCCAAGTTCTTTACAACCGGAACATGCGATTATTTACGAGCCATCATCATGGACTTCGGAGCCACATTGTAATTATACATAATAAAAACTAAAACCTTAAATTAAAAATAACAATTACCATAATATTATGACAAACATTTCCAGGCTTCACTCCTTCGAGACATGCTGTCGTAGCTAACAGTACGTCGGTGGGCACGCGGACTGTACGTCAAACTCATCTGGTCTAGTTTTCCGGGGTTTGGATCCTGGCCTGTTAAACGGGGTTCTTATATATAAAAAAACTTCCCACTCGCATTTTAGCACATTTCCTATAAATTATACTTTGGTCATCCTTACCTCATTAGCCCATCACCCACTACTAGACGTGGTGCACTTACATCTTGTTAATGGGGATCCTCCAAAGGATTAAGTGGAGCAGGACTACCGAATACCTCGATATAACGCTAGACGGAAAACTAAACCAACGCCCGTGTGGAACATGTAGGTGGGAAAGACAAAAGCTTCATGTATAAAACAATAAGCATAGGGCAGAGAAGACTTCATCTCCCTTTGCGGACAATAAGAATGTATCCTGAGGCCCTACTTGTATCCATTGTCGGACACGGAAGGCTTGGGCCATGCACTTCAATAAGTTGAGGCCGGCCGCGTTACTCAGGAGGGCTCAGAAGAATATTCTTCTGAGACTCTCTGGGCCATACTTGGCCATTTTAATGGACGATCTAACCTTTACACTGTGTAGTCCTATATACATTCCCACTGAAATTAGAGGTTAGAAGGAGAGGTGCTGAGTATTTGAGGGAGACCTGCGAACAGTAGAGCTTACTAGAGTCGGAGTGACTAGATCAGCAGATTTCAGAAGAGCCCTGCTCTAGCAATGGCAACAAAGTACCAAAGGCAGAACACTCGATCTGTTCTCAAGCATTCAGGAGCGCTTGGAACTTGCAACCCACTCAAGAGTCTTGTTTACTTTAAAACTGGACAGAGACCTATTGAAACAGGCGTAAGCGACTGCGGAAAGGAGGTGACACCGGAGCACGTTCTCTGGGAATGCGCAAACTTCCAACAAGCCGTGCTCCAAGGATACAATACTTATGAAATACCAAGATACAGCATCAAATGGAAACTCCTCGAGGAGGTCGCCTCTAGAGTTTCAGCAACAAAACAAACTAAAAACATAAAGACTAAGACAGTACAAAGACAGAAGGATAAATAGAACTAATGAAGAAGACATTGAAGAGGAAGAATAACGATACATAAATGGAGATATGACAGCCAATGACTAATTAGAAACTGAACAAAATGAACGGGGCAAATAGTGACTGTGAAACAATAGTGGACCTAGACAACAAGGAGGAATAGCCTGAGGTACCACATGACCTTTTAACACTTGCAAACAAGTGTAATCAGAGGTCGGAACCGCCGTGCATTTTATCAGCTGGCTCGACACGGTGGCTACTAAGTAACCACTCGGCCCGGCCAGGTCAGCCGACTACCATCTGTTGAGTCCTATTACCACATGAATAGCGTTAACATGTTGTAAATGCAGAATACGGCATTATTTAAAGTTATACTTAGACTTAGAGTAATGAGAATTATTCGAATAGTTAGTCATAAGAGACAATTACAGTCAAGCTTAGAATTAGAAAAAAAAAGTAAAAAAAAGTAGAAGAACAAATAACTAACAATAGGAGATAGGAGCCAGCCTACAATACAAGTTGCTGAGTCATAGGGGGAAACCCCTATTAGCGCAAACGGCTCCTTAATTCCACTGGGATTTGCCCTGAAACATCGCGTGATCGATCTTTCATAACTTTCAAGATAAGATAATGGTTGAAACCCGAGTTGTTATTGGTGGCTGAGGTGTAACATCAACAACGGGGCCCACGGCGAAATGTTGTCAATGAGGACCTTGAAAGTTGTTTTAGCGAAGGTCTAACATAAGTAACAACTTACCTTAAAATTGAAACTATTTACAAGTATGAGAATATATATATATATATATATATATATATTAGATAAAATTATTCAAAGGAGCGTTTAATTGATTCCAAAACAGAAATAACTATAAATAGTTAACTTGGCATACATACTTAGGGTAGGGTTACCAACCATACTATTCAATACTCTCCCCAGAATATGTCGCCAGCCGGGTGGTATTATTAAGTAGCCGGGCGGAGGGAGTGTCATACTTTGCAACATTTGATGGTATGTGCAGTGAGTTGATAAATCATTGTCTTGAAGGATTCACAGACATTCAGCTCTGTGGTAGAGTGGCTCACAGACATTCAGCTCTGTTGTAGAGTGGCTCACAGACATTCAGCTCTGTGGTAGAGTGGCTCACAAACTAGAGACTAAGTGTTATTTTGTGGTTTATTTAAGAATAGCACTAATCCGTGGGTTCGCTCGCATACGAGATAGCGTGATCATGTATAGCTTATCTTGTGTTTTTAAATATAAGGAGCACCTTCTCGATCCGATGTGTACTTTGAGTTTACTGGAAATCAACAAACAGACGGAATCGAACGTCCAGACAGATTTACAGGTTTAATATATATATATATATATATATATATATACACACACACACACACACACACACACACTGTGTAGGTATACTATGAGATAGATGGCTTACGCTCGATAGACTACAGTTTTATTAATTGAGATATTTTGATCAGTTATATGAATAAGGCACCTTTTCTTAGTCGGAATCGAGTCTGTCTTCTTTTCAAAGCTGGTTTGTCACTTTTGCCGTTCAATACTTGCACAACCAACGTTTGAATGCTTCCACTTTCTCTCGACCCCTTGTAGAAGGAAAGTATTATGATCGTCAAAAAGTCGGAACTTGAGATTTGAATCATTATTGACGTTTCATGACCCCTGAATCCGTAAAAGTGGTTTTCGCTCTTTCGTCTGTCTCTACCTCAGACCAGGGCCGAAACTATTTCACCGATCAGGCTAAAACTTAGTATCAACGGTTTTCGGAATTAGATATCTGCCCCTAAACTTAAGGGTAGTTTACTGAAGGACAAAACGAGATAACATCGTTTCCCCCCAAATCCGTTCTAACGATTTTTATTAAATTTTGTATCTAATCATTGTTTAGTATTATAAAAAATAGCAGTTCTCGTTTTCTAATGAAAATGACTTTAAGGGCACTTAAGACCGGCAGAGCGCTCCATTTTGATAATAGGCCTATGTAACTGGAGATGCTAAGTAACTCATCATTGTAGAGTTGGAGTAACATTAACATTACAAGAACAACAGACGTATCAAGTGCTAATCTCTTTGGGGGACAAAGAGGACCCTTTCTCATTGTTTATGTAACAATGTTTATTACTACATTCATGCTCTTTTGGTTATTTTTACAACATTGCAATATTATTTCGTTTCACAAGTTTCAGGAGTTTTCTTTTATAAATGTCTCTATTTGAAGGTTAGAGAGAGAGAGAGAGAGAGTCTGCGTGGTACACCGTACCATTTTTTTTTCTTTTACCCCTTTCTACATTATTGAAACACGAACTTATGAAAATAGCCATTTGAATATTTATTTTTTGTGGTAACTTAATTAATATTGAATGCAGCGCTATAGAATATCTTCAGATAATAAAGCTTTACTAACCTAAAATAAAAGAAAACTTCCATAAAGTTCACATAAACAAACACAATTAAATAGCACAACTCTGAAAGCTATGCACAGTAAGAACAATAAATAAATAAAAAACATCTTTGAAATCAAATAAATGGACATGGATTTTTTAATGATTTAATGCTATATTCTTATTGAAATAAAAGCCATTACGCTGTATACGCGTCGAGCCGACTGTTCTTGTGACGTCCCCAACTTGTCCGGGATCTGTCTCAACGCATGCGCATAAAGTTGGGGGAAGAGCTATCCTGCTTTCTTCTTTGGTCCTCCTTCTAGTGATGGCCACTATCGAATGGTGAAAACAATCGTTTCTAAATCATCGAATGGCATTCGATAGTTTTCATTCGAATGAATATTAGTTAGTAACGAATGATTATTTGAATGAAAACTGTCGTTCCTTTCTTTTTCAATCGAATGAATTGTCTATTTATTCGCAGCTGCTGCTGTGTGGGTCTCATCCAGTCATAACAAAGCTGACTAATAAAAATAATAAGAGTAGTTTCTTTCACACTTGCCTGTGTCATGAAATACAGGCATTTAACAAACATAAACACAGATAAATTATTAGTTATTTTAAAAGATAATGTCTGGTGTAGCATCAGTAAAGGGTCGAGGGTGCTATCTGACATTTGAAAAAATATAGAGCAGTTTGTTGCGGCTGGTTTCACTAGTTGGTTTTGTGAATTTTGAGTTCTTGACTTGAAAACGTATTTGTGTTCAACTTATTTAATTAATCTACTGACTCTATTCTAATTAACCCATTTTAAACTTATTATTTAATGTGTTTTCAGTAACAATCTTTTTGATATAACTTATAACATATTTTTGTGGTATTTATTGATGTATATTATTATTGAACTTATTTGTCTAGTTATTTTAGGTTTCTTAAACTGTCTTAAATATACTAATATTTTTAGTATTATTAGCGTACGTATTTTAATTTTACAACCATGAATCGTGTAAAGAAAAGATCCATTGTTTGAGAATAAACCAAATGGTAAAGCATTGTGTCAAGTATGCAAGCGAGAATACAAAAGCACAGGTAACACATCAAACGCGCGTGCCATTTAAAAAGGATCCACCCTACTCTTTTGGAGCTGTCCAAAATGTTGGAAGAAATTGAAGACGATCCCGCTATGACTTCTATAGCAGCAGACACAACCAATGAAGTATCATCAGCAAGCCCTTCTTCATATCCAGATCCACCTCAAGTTCCAGGAAAGCGTCAGAAACAGTTGAATCTCCGGGGAGTTTTCCGTAAGAAACAGCTTCCAGAGGTGAGGCTCGAGATTTTGGAAGGTCTAGTAAATATGATCGCCAATGACCTCCAAACTGTGGTTTGAGAACCCCAATCTTCCAAGGGCTCGCCAAAATATTGCTGTAATGGCTGATTTTTGCAGCCCTTTGTGAGAAAATGGGAATCATTTACAACTGTTTATCGTCTCACACTGAAGTCAGCTGGTTATCTCTTACAAGATTGTTAGAACTTTAACACGAAGTTTTCGTTTTTCTTAACAACCATCCCTTACACAAGACAAAGTGCATCCAAGATCAAATGTGGCTCAAGGCTTTGTCCTATTTAGCAGATATTTTCTCAAAAATGAACAGAATAAACCTCTTTTCAGGGGTCACATGTTAACGTTTGTACTGTGCAAGACTGTATCGAGTCGTTTATTAAAAAAAAAAGTTTTGGGAAACGTGTTTAGTTAGTAATCACTTCTTCATGCTAGAAAATCAGCTTTCTTTGAACGAAAATTTAAAGAACGTTGTTATAGAACAATTGAAGGGTCCTAGAAAAACCTTAAAAGCATATTTCCCAGTTCTGTCCGATAATAACAATTGGATTCGCAATCCCCTGGAAGAGACAGCAGCGATAATAACAATTGGGTTCGCAATCCCCTGGAAGAGA
>CABFOW010004019.1:0-63135 GCA_902141385.1 Timema californicum | reverse complement strand
CCGAACCACGGTGGAGGCCTGGCATTCCCCACATTCACAAGATGTCTTTTCAGAGGTGAAGGAAGGGTTTGACAATCAGATAAATCTGTGCCGGGACCGAAGATTGAACCCCAGCCGCCAGCACAGAAGTCTGACACCTTACCCCTAGACCACCAGGTCACCGACGGGCGACGACTACTAGTTGCAGTCCTCAGTGGTAACAGCACTTCCAAACAAAGGTGGCCCATCCTATTTTAAGGGGCCAAAGGGGTCAGGCCCCACCAATGTTTTTCCAACATTTTTTAAAGATAAAAAAAAACATTTTTGAAAAAACCTGTATATGAAGTGGAGCACAATTCTTTCGACACGCATTGAATTATTGTATTCGTTATACAGTATCCCAGCTGTGACAGGCCATTCCAGAGAAACCACGCTCAGTGTGAAATGTGTCAAGGTCAATGACCCCTGCTCTACCCTCAATTTCGAACTGTACGTAGCGAATAGGCCAGTCTAAGCGGACCCACTATACAATAAGGGTTTATATTTTGTTTTTTCGTATATGTATCTGTATTTTAGTATGTGTTTAGACCTAAGAAGTAAGGTGACGAATGAAAGTGTTTAATTAAAATGAATAAATTATATTCTTTATTTTAAAAACGCCGTTTTCTTCATTAAAACTGGAAGAAAAACGGTAAATTAAATGGCTCGGAGGAAAACCAGCCTAATGACTATACACTTATGCAGATGGATGGCAAGGAAAAAATAACCTTTTATAATGTTTGATTTGGTAAAATATTGTATCTAACTGTGAGTAAAGAAAAACAGAGCTTATTTTGTTTTTATTGTTTATTATTTGGCAGAGAGAGGTTTTGGACAGCGGTATGTTATATCTTAGACGTTTAAGTGAAAAAATTTAAAAAACACAAGAAATGTGCAATTCATTTGTAAAATGCATGTAAGCTTAAAATATTTAGAAAAGTAAATATTGCATCGCAGATGAATTCGGTGGTCAAAATTTCAGCCTAAAAACACAATGAACAGGTGTAAAAAAATGGGCAGATTAATATCTTGCTTAAAATTCTGTGATACCCATGAATTGGCATTAAGAGAGGACAATTAAAATCAAGAAATGGTGATTTTGTAATTCTAATAGCTTTTAAAGGTAGGAAAACTTAAATTAACTTAATATTTTAACACGTGGTGAGAAAAAATAATTACCATAAAGCTTTGACCTGGCCTCAACAAAAAAAAAATTCAATTCCAAATTGTTTGTTGTTAAGGCTACAACCTAAAGAAAATCTTAAAATATCAATATTTGTAAAAAATAAAACAAAAAACAACAGTTTTCTTTAAAAAAAATCGTAGCTTTGTGGGCTGTCGTGCGCCTTGGAACACTATGAATGAACTGCCACTGATTATTGCAAATCAGCGAAAAGGCCAGTTAGGTGGTAAGACGATGATGTTAAAGTATCTAGTTAATACTATTCATACTATTATGTATGTTAAAATAATGCTAGAATTTTTACAGAAAGTAATTATTTGAAAAAAATACTAATTTATCAAATAAACAACTTAGTGCACATTTTGACTATTTAATTTTCTAATTCAACTAAAACTTTAATTTCAATTTAATCTTTAGATTTAACAAAATTCCCACGTCTTCAATAATTTCTTGTGAAATTTTAATAAACTAATCTCAATGCACAGTGTTATAAATTAATGGCGTGATTAATCTCAAATCCAATTGTAACCAAATAAATTGTTGTATCAGTCCATTGTCAGATTTTTTGACTCGTTTGCTTCTAAGAGTTTGTAAGAGGCAATTATTTTCAAGTTATTTAGCCTCATATAAGTGATCATTAGTTATTTTATTAATTATATTTTGTTAGTTTTCCTTTGAAAATAATGTGTTTAGCTAAAACTATTTTGGCGCTTTCTTTTTAAATAAAATGTGGTCAGAGATGTGAGAGTAGAGACCGTCATTTTAAAGTCTAAATTCTAGAGTATTCTCATATAATATATAAGTGTTCTGCCAAAGTTAAAGTAATTTAATGCTTTATTTGTGCCAATTTAAAAAAACACCTCATTTATGTTATATTTATGACGAAATAACAATGCACTGAACATAACATTCAAACGTTTTACTTTATAAATAACATATTGATAATATGTATTTATAAGCTCTTCAAAGCTGGTAATGAAACATTAAATAAATGTTATATAGTTCTAACTTGGTTTTGCACTTATGAAACAAATAAAAAAAAATCCATGTGGTTTTGTACTAATGGCTTAAAATCAAAACTTATTTAGTTTGAACTAGACCACCAAGTTGCGGGTTATTTCACAATCACTGATTTAATATTATTAAAAAAGACAGCACGCAAAAAGTATATTTTAGTGTTTTAGGATTTTATTTCTCATAATAAATGTTCTACAATCAATTATGTTAGTAAAATAATTAATCAAAAAACAAAAACAAAAATCGAATACGGTGAAAACGCGATAAGCTAAAAACAGAAAAAAAAAGTTTGAGGTATTTTCTTTTAGCTTACAGATATGAGATATTCACTCGTGTATTTGGTAGCTACAGTAGCCCCATGGCTTCTTTGGTGCTGACTGATAGCTTTGAAAAGTTACCAGACCAAATTATGTATCCCTACGCCGAACCATATGATCTGCAAAAACATGTGTTTAGCAGCTGTCACTTCTGACGGTCAAAATTTAGGTATATACCTAAATGTTGACAGTCAGAAGTCAGCTGTGAGCTGTCAGTCAGCACCAAAGAAGCCATGGGGCTACTTTATAGTACATGGAAGGTGTGAATAATTTTAGGGCATCAAAGTCTAATGCCATTGCAGGTCGAGCGCTTAGTTTAGTACCTTAACTAACATACTCTTCATACATATGCCCAACTACAGTAAATTTTGATGTTCTGTAATTATTCACACTTTCCATGTACAACTATAGCTAATAAATACCACAGTGGCTATCTTACAACTGTAAGCTAAAAGAAAATACCTCAGACCTGTGTTTCTGTTTTAGTTTATTACGTTTTTTCCGTAGTCGTTTTTTTTTGTAAGTAATATTATATGTGTGTATATAGTTATAACTATATTTTTTATATATTTATTTATTTTCCCCTCCCCCCTTTCTTGTGAAAAATTCGTTAAACTGTTAGATAGCCACACATTCCGACTCGTTGCGTTCTAAAAATTATTTACAACTCAAAACATTATACTGTGCTCTCATGAGCTCACTCTTGATTCCATGGGAGACCTACCTACAGTAGCCACATAGCTTCTTTGGTGCTGACCGACAGCTTACAGCTGACTTCTGACAGTCAACATTTAGGTATATAGCTAAATTTTGACTGTCAGAAGTGATATCTGCTAAACATATGTTTTTGCGGATCATATGGCTCGGCGTAGGGATACATAATTTGGTCTGGTAACTTTTCAAAGCTGTCAGCCAGCACCAAAAAAGTCATAGGGTTACTTTAGCTAAGAATACTCCTGTGACTACATTGAATCATTTGCTATCATCTTAATGAGCTTCATGTACACACATCCAGAGGTGTCAGTTACAGACCCATGTGGAAAAATGTCAGATCTGACCCAGAACTGGAATTGACCAGATCTGAGAATGACAGATTTTCCCCAGATCTGACCCATCTATGGGCATATTTGGCCCAGATATGGACCAGTTCTGGCCAGATATGATCTTTCTACATGGGGAGGATGAAGTTCTCAATGAACTTTCTATGAAGCACAGAAAAATTAACATAAGTCTAAAGTGAATTAATTCAAAAGTGATTTTGTGAGTTAAGAGCTAGTGCAAGTTGCTTATTTGAATTTTAAGATTTTAGATCATGAAATAATTTTATAAATCAAATTTCCAAAATACAGACTATTGAAACTTTCATGTTTGTATATTCTAGCAGTTTGCATGAATAAAAATGTGTTTAGAAAAACTTAATAGTAATAATAACTACAGAATTATGACTGTTTTTATCAATTTTAAATTATTTTTGATATTATTTTATTTCTTTTGGTGCATTTGCATTTTGCAGTACTTAAATTTTCAAATTTTCCCGCTGGAAAAACAAATTGACCCCGCTTAGCTGGTCAGTGAAACTAAACCCCCGCTCCAAACGAATCTTGGCTGCACAAGTGATTCAGGCTATACCTGCCTAATGGCTACCAAACTGTTTGGCGAATTGGTGCCAACTCTTGTGGAGAGAGGTTGTAAAATGGTCATCACAACGACGCCTCCAGCAATTAAACTCGGCTTTCCATATCGGAGCCGCTACTTCCTTATTCGAATAACTACTCATTTATCCACACGAGGCTGGGTCCACCCCGTTCCAAACCCATTGCTTCGCAGATAATCCGGAGGGACTTATTAAAAAATCTGGAAGCGCCGGGAATCGAACCTGGAACCTCTGGACCTAGAGCCAGAAACTCTGACAACTAGACTACAAAGGCGGTCCTCAAATTGTAGTGAAACATCAAAGCACAACACACTGCAGATCATCGCAATATCTACACTGTTAGAAATTTAAGTAAATATTAATGTCGGGGCTAAGAGTGGTATGGGCACATTTCTGAATGCATAAGAGAGACAGGTCCTATTCAATTAGCCTAGTGTAATTAAAAGCACACGGTTAGCAATAAATAAAGCAAAAAATCATAAAGTGGAATGAAGTGGTAAATGGATCAAGCGTCCATTAGGTTTCGGTGGGAGGTAATCAGGTGAATTGTCCAACTCACGTTGAAATTAAAAATATTTTATAAAGCCTAAATTATCTCACACGATGCTGCTTGGAAACAAACGAGTCTCCCAACTTGAGAATTTATGCTCCAGAAGTTATTTAGATGCGTAAACCCTGACTAACACGGGGGAGATTATCTCGGACTAATAATACTCTATCGCAACGTCATTGGTTTATTGCTAATACAGTAATTACATATTTTGCTGTAAGCAGGGCGCAACGAAGGGGGATGGGGCAAACAGGGTATTTGATCCTACTTTCCCCAACACCACAAATAATTTTAATAGAAATTTAAAAAAAATATGTAGTGTAGCTAAAATATTTAGCATTGAAGATGCGTATAACGTATAGGCTACATTTTAAGACCAGACTACTGACTTAAGTCTAATATTCAAAAAGCTTATCGTTACACACAAAATTAACAATAATTGAAGAAAAATGCTTCCATACCATTTGCATTATTTAAATATCTTAATTATTATAAAGCAACTCCAAATAATTTCTAAAAACATATATTATTCATATATATATTCACGGCCTTCAGGGGTTAGGGGGCTGTTCAACCACAAACCCACTCTCTCCATCAAAATGTAACTCTCCCTACAGTCTTGATTGAATGCCTCCTCCAAAGTAAAGGGCTGGGTGCGCCACTTACTGTAAGTAAATTATATTAAAATATATTTTAATTTACCTTTTCCTTCTAAATCATCTTGAAAGGGTGAAATTACACTAATGACTTTTGGGATTCTTTGTTGTATTGTTATATAAAATCATAATGACTAATAAGCCGTTAATGTAAACTAAAAACTAAATGAACACCACTAAAACTCCACGAATCTTTTCTACTAAAGAAAAACAAGACTTAGTGTCAACTACAGTTAAAGTAGCCCCCTTCCCCCCCCCCCTTCCTCGCCCCGCTAGTGCTGACATGCTCAAATCTAAAAGAGTGGTTGAATGTGTTTGCCAAATACATGTGACTAGAATGCATAAACATAACTCAATGTATTTAATTAGTATATAATTTAAAGCTTGTTCCGTATACTATTATTTCACAATTAATTTTATATATTATATTTTATGTAATTTTACTTAAACTATACTAAATTAGCTTAATAAATAAACATTGTTATCTTGACTCTTTTTCAATAGTTGGCACAATGCTTAGCTTGCTAAACCTGAACAGCATGACCTGTGGTGTAAACATCCAAAATCATTGGCCAATGACTTGTGGGCGAGCGGAAAGGGAATGTGTTGTAACCCCCTAGACATTGTGCTAGGTCATTAGAGTTTCCCTACCTTGGCTTGCGGCCTTCATACAGCAGGCCCTGGGCTTCCTATAGTGTTAAGTAGAGCCTTTTTGAAGAAGAATTACTTAAAACACAGTATTCATGGAATATGAATCAATATTAGTTTAAAAATTAATATTTTATTACATGTATATTTATTAACACTTAATAATGATACTCTTTTGGACCCCTCTCATATATTAAAAAAGTCATGGATGAAGTGTATTTATATATAAAATATCCTTTTAATACTTCATCCATGGAGAGTCACGCGCTTTTCAGAAACAATGGCAGTATATTGCACCATAAAACTTATTTTTTCTTTAGAAGATCAACTCCGTAATATTTAACAAAATCTTGTGACTCGTTGGCTCCCTATACCCAATAGGAAGCCGGCCTTCACAGCACCTGTCGCCAGGAGTCTTTCTATTAGTTAGTTTTAACACTGGTGACAAGTGGTCCAAGAGGCAAGAGGTAGGTCATATATAAGCCCTTTATACGTATGAATCCATAGATAACTTGGTAATATATCAAAGACAGTAATTCACAGTGCCGGTAATATATACAGTTCGATTCATCACGCGGCTCGTTAACACAGTGCCGATAATATATTAGCAGTAAAGCAGTAAGACAGTAATTATCAGTGCCGGTAATATACACACAATGCCAGTGACTTAAATCCATAGAGTACATTAAATATATTAGAGAGAAAAATCACAGAAAAGCCACCTGTAAAGTTAACAAAAACTGTTATTTTATATATAATATCTTCAGTACCGAAAGTGTAATCATCTAAATAAAACGTGTGCAACATCAACAGTCTTTCTAATTTTAAAATTATAAGTATCAAATATACTCAGATCACATAACCACGAGCAAGTGGGCAGTAAGGTATACTCGCGTCATCATCATCACAAAACCCATTATCGTTATAGATACTGCTCAATCACAGGGCAATATCTTATTATAAATCCGTATCATCTTAATTGGCGCCGTATCGTGGGTCAAATATCAATATATAAATTCTATATCAACATAAATTTAAAATTAATATTTACACAGTTAGCACGGACAATAATGAATTTGAAAAAAAAAGAAGTCCATATCATTACGGGGATGCGGTGCAGTACTAGCATACCCGGAGAATTCGCCACTGCTCATTTATTTTAAATGTTAGAAGATTTTCTTTTGTCCACCCTAATCACTTCATTGCTAACATTTTTTACTAGGGAGTCGAATTGGAACTAGAGCCGGAACCGATCATAGAAATTTAGCAGTTTTTCTCAAGTAACCGGAACAGAAACACAAAAAATAAACTTTCATAAAAAACAGAACAGGAATTTGGGGGCATAAAGGTTTTGGACGGTTTTTGAATTATTTAAAAAAAATTGCATTTTATGCCCTTATTTTTTTAACTTGTCTTATTTTGAGTTACTTTATTTTTCCTTTTTTCTCAGATATTTTTGTATCAAAGTCAGATGTGATCTTTTGTATTTATTTGTGCAGATAACTTTAATTTGTTGTAAATTATTTTAAAAATATATTTATATATTCATGAATAACTTTAAATTGTAGTATATACTATCTATTAAATAAAACTTCACAAGAACCGTAACCAGAACTGGAACTTAACCAAGATCCAAAACAAACAGAAAGTATTAATTTTATCTAACTGGAACCAGAAACGGAACCTTAAAATATTTACTAGAAAAACCAGAGCCAATAAATATTTCGGTTCGATTCCCTGGCTTTTTACCTCTCCCACATATAGGTCAGTTTAGCACGCACAGAGGGGACTTACGACACGTGTTGCTCTAAGAATAACTAAGGAAGCATAGTTCCTCTTGGGACGCATCAAAGAACGCGTAAGGTGAAATTGAGATTGACTACTATGCAGATGGTTTACTGAATGAAACACCTGCGTCGTTCAGAAAGAATGAAAGAAAGGGGAAGAGGAGATGCCAATCGCCAGTTGTTCTCAAAAATTGTGTTAAATTACCGGAACGAAAATCTTGAGCTCATTAAAAGAGGTTTGCTATGATGCCATTCTCAAGTAGGCACTATGCATGGGCAGTGACATAAAAATATGCGCCCAGTAATTACTGTAACGGTTGGAAACAACACCAGCAGCGTGTGAAATTGTTTTACTAGAGAGATGCATTTGAAAATAGGTTGCTATAAACATATTATACTTTCACAAAGTAAACAAACCTATATTATCTTGAATACTATAATAAGGTCCATACAGGCAAAAACAATATAACGACAAAACAAATATAAATAAATATATTATAAGATAGTTAAGTAAATTAAAATAGTAAAAACCTAGCTAATATTTTTACTAAGAAACACAGTAGGAACGTTGTATAAACAACATTTTAGAAAATAAACTCTTTTTTTGACTGTAAGCTACGAAGACATTTTATTTTACTGTTGGTATTATTTTATAAGTATTAACATTATCTATAAAAAAAGATTCAGTTGAAGATCATATGACTCGACGTATGAATGAATACATGCAAATAACCTAAATTTAGTAATGTCCTTGACTGTCAGATATTGTTCTTCCATGTTATTTTATTATAGTAGGGTGGAAATTAACATATTATTTATAAACACTTGAATGTCTGGTCAAAACGAGGGCTAGCCGTAGCACTTATTCCAACGGCTAGATGTAGGAGTTTCCCTGAGGTTTAACCCAACCCCCCCTCCCACCACGAGACTTCCATAAGTTTTAAATATTAAACTTTAAAATGGCCTTGTACCAAACTTCAAATAACATATACACTATTCCAACAATTTTGCCCAAGCAAGGACTACTCCAAATAGCTTCTAGAGGTATTTAATTTTTCTAAAAAATCCAGGCTAATATAACACTAAATAGCTTATAGAGGCATCCGATTTTAAAAATAAATACCCATAGAGGGCCAATCCAAATAGCATATAGATATATGCATATAATTTATTTTTAAAAATTCAAGTGAAGACCAGTTCTATTAGCTTCTAAAAGCATTCAACTTTCAAAGATGTGTTGAAGGACTACCCCGTTCAATAGTTTCTAAGGGAATCTAATTTAAAAAAGAAGATCCAGGTGAGGACCATTCCAAATAGCTTTCAAGGGCATCCATTTTTGTTTTAATTCTTTGGTGTAATACACCTTCAAATAGCTTTTAGAGGCATCTTTTTTCGGAACAAAAATCCAATGAAGAACATTCTAAATGATTTACATTCTTCCGACATGTTTCGGTATATAAAATACCATAACATGTTGGAAGAATATAAATCAGCATCCTTCTAATGGCTGATTATCGCAGGGAGTAATGGTACTGGAACAAGATAATGTTTAGATTTTAATCATAACCATAAAATTAAAATATTATATTCTTCGAATTGTTGTAACAAGAACATTTTCATTACTTTATAAAACTTCATTGTGATATGCTAACCTACTAATTCAATTTCATTACTTAGTTTACAACACTGTTGATCTTTAAAACTAGTTTTCTCCTTAATTTATTGTATCCAAGTTTTGTGACTAGATATTAATATGTTATATGTGTATTTTAGACTTATCATCAACATATGTTTTAATTTAGTTGATGATGGTACTGTATATCAATTTATTGAATATTTGTATATATGACTTTTGTTGCTCATTAAAAGCAAAATATAATCAATCAATTCATCTACCAATTTTAGAACTATTTAATTCATTAAATTGAAAATCTATATATTTTGTTATAGCTATTCCTGAGTTTTCTATCTAAGTCTTAACTTTAATGATTTAAATTAATCAAAATGTGATCTCCTATACAGACAGTTCTATCATGACAATGAATTGCAACCTTTGTGTTGAAATTCATTCTTAGTGATTTATATTGTCTATATAACTACACAAATATATTGTATTCTATTAAATAATCTTCCCACCCATTTCTTACTATAGTATATGCAAATAACTAGGGCTAGGATTTTTATGATTTTGCATAGTTTTTTGGCAAACTTAGAATGTTGTTCAAGTGTATACAAATATGTTTCATAAGAATCTAAGCTGATTTAAGTAACTTTGTTATGGCATATTTTAGCATATTTTCATGTCTTTACGTGATATAGCATATCTTCAGGTTTTTCAGTAATTTTGAGGTATCTTTTGATATATTTGAGTTATTATTTTGCATATTTTGGTATTTTCAAGACAAAGGACACATTTTTATTATTTTCCCTGTAAGCCAGAAGCAATGTTGAGGATAAAAGGGTGGTGAGGGGGAATGCTTGTGTTTAGAACATCTGTACACGCACCATAGCAAACGGTGGTGCCACCACGGCGGTAAGAATACTTCTCCCCCTCCCCTGTTTTCTTTTATACGGCATATTTTTTGTTTAAAGTTTGGCACAGAAACTATAAAAAAATTAAGTGTTTTTTCTTAGTTATTCTTTGTCTTGGTATTATAGGTAAAGTTAGTAAAATAAATTAGATTTTTTTCGGGCACCTATTATTTTCTTAATTAATAGGATATTGAAAGGAAATTAAATATTAATGTAAGTTTTATTGGTAATTTTTCTGTTTTAAAGGGCATATTTTTAGTTGTTTTGGTAATACATGCATTTTTTATAAACCATTTTCTAGCCATTTTTAAGGCATAAAAATCATATCCCTACAAATAACAGTCTCTTTGTAGAGTTAATTTCTTACATGATGTTCTGTGGTATGCAAACAGATAAAAATGAAAACTGACCATTAAAACTAACGTTCCATCGACATACATGTTTGGGTGCTTCAGAATGATCACACAGTGAGCAAATAATGACTGCTTGATTCTGTATGTTGGACCAATGCACATATTATTTGGGGGAGGGGTAACGGGGTAGGTATTAATATATAAATTGCAACAAATGTAAATGTAAGTGGATATAACACATTTTTCTCAACAAATTAAAATAAGTCAAACATAAATAATTCAAATAGTATGAATTTTTTTTCTAAAGGTACTGAGTATAGATAATGTTTAAACTTAAGGAAACGTTGCTACTCGACTAATGCATGTATCATACATTCTGACACTTCAGATACTTACATTTTAAAATGAAGTAAATATTTGTCCTTTAAAAATGGCTAATTTTGTATTTGTTTTGACATATTTAGTGCGATCAGAGAACATATTAAATTTAGGATGTTCGAAAACAAGGTGCTTAGGAAGATACTTGTTCCAAAAAGGGATGAGGCTACTGGAGAGTAGTGAAGGCTGCATAATTATGAGTTGCATACCCTGTACTTATCACAAGACATTGTTTGGATAATCAAGTCTCGTAGATTACGGTGGGCAGGACACGTAGCGTGAATGGGAGATTTTAGAGCATTGTTCAGTATACTGACTGGCAGCCTTAATGGGAAGACACCAATGATAGGACCTAGACGCAGATGGGAGGATAACATTAGAATGGACCTGAAAGAGGTTGTAATGAGGTGGACTGGATAGAACTAGCTAAAGATAAGGATAGGCCGCGTACTTTTGTAAGTGCAGCAATGAACTTTTGAGTTCCTAATACCAGAGTGTAAGTAAGTAAATAATTTAACCTCAATTTAAAAAAAAACTATTGACAAAGTTGGAAAAATAATTTTCCTGAACACTATTTGATTTCTCTTGCATATTTTATGGTGCATGTAGACTGTAGAGCAATATTTTATAGTGAAATTCAAGTTAGTACATGCATAGAAAAGAGGTGGGTTTTCAAGTAGACAAGAGGGTTCGTGTTTTGGATGGCTATTTACGGTAGCTTGTTCTGGGACGGGCCATTATCCTAGCCTCTACTTGAAGCCATCTAAATAAGGGCATGTTATTGATTCCTATCTTAATTATAGAAGCTCCAAATGGCTCAAAATTATATTAAAGTTCATTACATGTTTACATCCTCTAATATAGCATCAGAAAATAATATTTATGGTGAACAATTATTTTTATCTCACTTTGAGTTTACGATAAAATAAATATTAACGTTTCTGTGGTTATCTCATACTAATAGAGTTATCACCAAGTTTATATTGAATTATTTTAGGAAGGTATAAATATTAATAATAATAACAATAATAACAATAATAATGGGCGGGTCCAATGAACATCTTAACTCCACTAAACTTATTTAACCAAACCCCGGCGACCATGGGAATTATTTCCCTTTCGATAAAAATCACCAGGTATACCAGTTTGGAGTCCAGCAGGAGACCTCTAGGTCAGCAGATAGAGGCCCTGACCACTACACCACGAGGCCAGCTAGAAGGTATAAATATTATTTAGTGAATAAGCTGAAATATAATACTAACCATCTAAACCAAATGAACAAAACATCTCTCATTCAAATGTATTTTCAGTCAGCACAAGGATAAATTCGACAATTTGTATATTATAAGTATATCGATGAATTGCTTGAACATTAAACAAACACACAAGGACTAAACACACACTAGGTGCTAGGCCTGTCTGCATCAGGTGAAATTTTGGATTTCGCTCGAAATGGTTCTCTGGCCTTTTTATCTATTTCTAGATTGTTCAACTCAGGAGGCAGTGTGATTTGTGTTCATGGCTCTCTCTTCCAGATAGTCGGTTTTTTTTCTCTATTAAACCTAAATTGTTTCTATAACTCTGGCTACGTAATCATGGTGTGTTGAATCCTCCCTGAGACCACACCTCCGCAAAAAATGAGATTTAAGAATGTTTGGGGTAACTGCAACACTTAAGTAATCAGTGCACACAGTTTCAGCTTAGTACCTTATTGTAAAGTCGAGAGAAACTCTGAACATACAAACTTGCACCGTATGGCTTTTATTATAACAGATATTATCAATGATATAGTCGCATTTTAAAATATAAATTAATGCATTCAATACAATGCACTTGTATACGAATTAATTTAACCCTATCAATCCTAGGAGATAGCAAGATTTCGAGAACATACGTCAACCATTTATAAAATAACACAATCATTTATATCTTAATTAACTAAACGTACAAGTAGATATCTCCTAGAGTCTTATTTTATCATTCAAGCTATATTTGCGTTTTATTCGTAGATAATTGGTGACCTATTTAATCTAACCCTCCCCTGGCCCCTTCAGGATGAGTTGAAACATGTTTTCTGAAAAAGAAAAATTCAAATTAGAATGTATTTTTCTTTGTGCATTTTTCAGACTTGAACTTTTTGTACTTTCTCGCTCTCTTACAGGTAGAGAAAGTAAAGTGATCGTCAAAAAAAAAAAAATTGAACTCAAGATTTTTATGAATCTTGACGTTTCATGACCCCCCGAATCCAAAAAAGTTTTTTTTTACTTGCCGTCTGTCTGTTTGTCTGTACCTCTAACTAGAGCCTAAACTATTTTACCGATCGGGCTAAAACTTGGTATCTAGGGTTTTCATAGGGTTTCCCGGAGGGGTTTTTGGAATTGGATATCTAACCCAAAAATTGAGGGTAGTTTACTGAAGGACAAAATGAGAAAAAGTCGATTTTCTCAAAATTTACTCAAACGATTTTGATTAAATTTCATTTCTAAACATTTATAAATATTCCAAAAAAATTGCTTCTCTCAATATTTCGGCAAAATGACTTTGAGGGCTTCGTTCTGATGCGTAAATGATTTTTTTTTTATAATATCTCCTAAACTATTTGAAATATGAAATTACTTATCGCTACAAATATGTAGGTATCTTTATAATACAAATATTTTATAAAAGGCATATTTTTATAAAACAAATAACTTTCAAGCTATACGTAAATATATATTTTTTAACTTTTTTAACACAAAAGGTAGAAGTATTGCGACAGCAAAAAAAAAGACCCCCCAAACCCTAAAAAGTGGTCTTTGCAATGACGTATGTCTGTGTGTCTGTTTAAACTTAAAATTAATAGTCGTTTAAGAAAGGGCGAAAAGAGAAAAAATCGATCTTCTCAAAATCGACTTTAACAATTTTGATTAAAATTTGTATCTAGGTGTTGATTAAGATTATAAATAAACTGTCTATTTTCATTCTACCCTGAAAATTAATTTTAGGGTACTTTACAGAAGCAGAAACTTCCGTATCTCCGCAACTATTTGAGATACTAAAAAGCTTATCATTGCAAAATTGTAGTACTATTAAAAATAAAAAAACTTTTTTATGATATATATTTTTATAAATCCAACAGTGTCTGAGAGATTGGCAAATATATTTATACAATTTTGTGAGTTTTAGTTGTAAAGAGATACGACTTAAGTTTTAACGCAATAATTCTTCAATGCCATAGAGTAATTAAATATAAAAGTCTCGAAAAGTTTATATTGTTTTTCCTTAAACCTCTTAGGAGAAATGTTTGTACAACAATGATCTATATCCATTTTAGACTAAATAGTCAATATTTACATTTTTTATTGGTCAAAATTTATAAATGAGGAATTTAATAGCTATACGATGGCATGACAGGCATGATAGGCAACACCTAATAAAATGTCGAAAATTTTAACTGGAAGTTGAAATTTTAATACGAAGTGTTGACCTTTGTGGACCCAACATTGATCTTTTTTATCGGTCCAAACATACAAATGAGGACATTAATTCTTTAAAAACAAAATTATAACATTTAAAACCGGGACTAAAAAAAGTTCTACATAAGTATAGTGCAATTTATGCTTGGGTTTGCTAGTGTATATTTTTTCGTCTCACATATATTACGAGTTTTGAGTAAATATCTCCATTATTAAACAATAGAGCGAGAATGTCCATGTGGAATTTCTTACCATTTATTTCACATAATTTTGGACATCACTGTTTGCAGTTAAAGTGTTAAAACACACCATTTGATTAAATGAACCAATAATTTGACACATTAGGAGAGAAAACATTTTATTTTCAAAGAAAGCCACCAATATTGGAATTTATCAAAACCCAATCGAAAGCTTTTGTTATTTGCACTCTTTGGCTGAAGCAAGTTAAACCTCTTGTGAGGGAAGGAGCAAATAACTTTAATAGCCTAATATAATACTGGCAAAAGTAGAAATTTGGAAGAAAACCCAATATTTATCTCAGGGAAAATATAAAGCAGCTCAGGAGAGTAGGGTCAAACCGAGATCTCACAAGAGCGGGAGGGAAATCCTGGATGGTTAAGCCAAATACAATCTGTTAAAACCTAAAACTATATACTCTAAGTCAGGGGGGTCCAACTTTTTCATCCCAAGGGCAAACACTGATTTATCAGTTTGCACCGCGAGCCGAAGATATATTAAAGTAATCCCATCAACTTAATATAGGCCTAAGACAACCCTTAATAAACAATTGCATTAAATACTTGTATATAAATTATATTTTTTGTTGGTAGACTCTTTCGAATTTTAGTGCAAATTTTTTTTATTAATCTCTCAAAATTTATCATGAAAGTTGCACGCACACACACTTTCACAAAACAGCTTAGCATTATAAATTTATATTTATACATATTCTTATTAATCAAATAATACAATCATAACCTTTTTAAATAAATATGTTTATTGGAATAATTTGATATTTTATATCTACCTCCAAGGGTTTTTCTTTAATTTTCCTTCAGAATATTTTAAGGGCCACATTTTCAGAGAGCGCGGACCGAATTTAGACCACGGGCCGCCAGTTGGAGCACACTGCTCTAAGCGATACAGGCGTGACTAAACAAAGCGCAGGAACAAGGAAAATAGAAATGTAAAAGGTAATATAGAGGCTTTTTTCAATCTTTTGTTATTGCCCAGTAATCAAATATTAATTTTTATGACGGTATTTATTATTTGATAATGATCATTAATAAAATAATTATGTTAAACAAAGTTTAAGAATAACATCTAAATTGAAACATATCTGAAGTAAAATCCTTGGTAAAATCTAAGATAAAAATTAGTTTATAATTCCTAGAGTTAAGGGGGAAGGTAGTTTGTTGAAAAAGGCCCCTACATTAGAGTGGTGAGAAAATAGAAAAACTACAGGAATAAATTACACGTAGTAAACCACCCTAAGTGCGCCCGGCCTGGATTCGAACTTTGATCTTCTCACCATCGAAAATAGTCAATTTCTAGCCTGATTGAACACCGATGTGGATATACATTCAAATTGTTGGCGCAACAAGCTGATAGTAGGATTTGACGATCAACAAGTCCATGACATGTCTAAGTGATATCCTGGAACATTTTGAAACATAAACTATTTTTTAAAAAAAATCGGTTGAGCAAATACTCAAAAGTTTGTCACATTTGGTGACTATAACAATGTATATAACTTTTTTAAAATATTTTATCAATCCTTTTTTTTTCTCTTACACTTTCATTTCAGTGACATTAATAATATCGGTGATGTAAATAGCAAGGGCGTAGAAAGCTCATTTTTCTAAAAAGGGGGAGGGGGGCGGAGACCACTTACCAATTCTAGAGGAGTCCCGGATCCCCATCCCTGCCCTCTTTTTCAAACTTTTCATAGTTAAGAAATAATGTTTTGAGTAAGTAAGGATAGTAAACCTACCTATATAAGCTACAAACCCCACTTTTGACAGTACTGTTATTTAAATATGGCTTAGGAATAAAAAAAAAACATGTATTTATGTTCCTTAATGTTTACAATAACTGAAATTTTAATATTTAAATACAACTGTCACATTGTAACGAGTTACAAGTTAATGTTATATCAAATGGGCCAACACTCACCACCACCTCTACAGTAGCCCCATGGCTTCTTTGGTGCTGACTGACATCTTTGAAACGTTACCAGACCAAAGTATGTATACCTACGCCGGACCAAATGATCTGTAAAAACATGTGTTTAGCAGCTGTCAGTCAGCACCAAAGAAGTCATGGGGCTACTGTAATGAACTCCAACATAAGAGCACGAGCGCTAGCCTCCACTCTCCGACTGGCACAACTGACTGCGCGGGACTCGATCCATGGCCGGCCGGAAACGAATGAGGTTCCACGCGGCCAGATGAAGTTATGACTTCCGCCGCAAGGACTATCTAGAATGAGCTAGCTGCTGCCAGAGCCATCCTTTGCTGTCATGTTTGTTATATCGACTTACCCCCTCCTTCCCTTGCCCCGTCTCTCTGTGGATACAATAATGTATACATAGTGGAACGCGGGTTTTCGTGGTCACTTATTATTCCACCGACTGGCTTAAGTGAGGACGGCGATTAGGGGCCGTGATTTATTTAATATTCAAAATTCCATTTTTGTCGTAGTGGTGGATATCTTGTCTAAATTATTGTTTGGGACTTATAAATATTTAAACTTAGAATTATGAAATGTTTCGCACAGGTCAAGGCGAATGCGCTTGCTTTCTCTCTCCTCATACGAGGTTTAATTCATTCTAATTGTACAATTTCATTTTGTTATATATACATAATGTATATTTAATTTCAAGTATATGTTTTCGGCCACGCTTTGGCGAATTCTGCTTCTCGGGCTTACCACCCGTCCTTTCTTGTTTGCGTATTTAGTGCATATGGAATTATCTAGTTATCTATTTTCTGAGTGCGCAGGGAACTTAGGTGTTAAGAGTTGAGGATTGGCCTAACGTCTTATTTTATCTATTATTTTGGTTCAACGTTATGTTGATTTCATTAGATCTAAACGCGCGTATTTGTTTTTCTTATTATTGCCTAAATTTAGATGTGTGTTAGGAGTTACGGTGTAGTATCGTTGTTTGCACTTAATGCTATAACCGAAGGAACCATAGACTTCCATGATGGCGATTAATACTACTGCTGTACTGACAACCAGATTATAACTATATGTTTCTTTTCCTATTTTCAGATATTGTAATGTCAATTAATTCCTTTGTCTCAGTAGAGTTATTTTAATCTGAGAGGATAAGCGCTTCACGCCATATTGTTATATTTTGCTCTAATTATGTATTTACTTTCTATTTGGTCCTAAATAAAACAAACAATCTTTGTTAATGACTGTTAAACTTCTTGGCTGATTTTCCCATCACTCTTCCTAAAATGTTAGCCAATTGTTACAAAAGGTTTACAACATAATCCTTTTAAAATGGTTCGCGTACTTTTGGTTGATGTTGATGTATGTATTAATAATATAGTTCTTGTAAATAAAACAGCTGACTTGTAAATACTTTCTACAAATGCATTAGAATTTAGAAATCAAACTAAACTATTTTTTAAATTCTTTATATTTACAACTATAACATATTCACTTACAATTTGTAAATGTAAATAGTAGACTTATAATTTTATGAAACAGGCCCCAGGTGTTGAATGTAGTGTGGGGTCTTACTTTGTTGGTCGCCTGTAGTGTATTAGTCTGGCTATACCAAGCACTTTAATGTTGGCCATCCTGTACTCTGGTGGTCTGACTATCAGGTGCTGTAATGTTGTCCATCCTTTAATGTAGTTGTCTATCAGTTGCCGTAATGTTGTCCATCCTGTAATGTAGTTGTATATCAGGTGCTATATTGTTGTCCATCCTGTACTGTAGTTGTCTGACTATCAAGTGCTGTACTGTAGTTGTCTATCAGGTGCTGTAGTGTTGTCCATCCTGTAATGTAGTTGTATATCAGGTGCTGTAATGTTGTCCATCCTGTAATGTAGTTGTATATCAAGTGCTATATTGTTGTCCATCCTGTACTGTAGTGGTCTGACTATCAGGTGCTGTAATGTTGTCCATCCTGTACTGTAGCGGTCTGACTATCAGGTGCTGTAATGTTGGGCATCCTGTCCGGCAGTGGCCGGTGTGTGAATGGCAAGTGTGCTCGGGGCAGGGACTCTAGTCGGTGGCTTGCAGGTGTGCGCCAGACTGGTCGGCGCCGGTCCACATTCCTCTCCAGCCCTTTCACAATGCCTTCCTCGCCTCGCTGACTGCTCCCGCGACCAAAATACTCGCTAGACGATCTTTCTTCATCTGCCTCGACAAATCTAGGGCGGGTTCACACAAACTCTGCTCAAGACGGCTGTAACAAAAGTCTCAACTTCCTTCTTCTATCACTTTAAGTTGTATTATTTTAAGTTAGATAAAATATAGCTATATTTTCATTCATATAATGCCAACATTTGATAAAACATACTGAATACACTAATGAAGTATGGTAATGTTCGAAATGATTTAATTCCCTAGTGCACCCAGAAGTTTACTTCGGGGTAGATGGACAGAAACCAACCTGAGCTATTATGGATACACTTTTTTCACTTGGTAATTTCAGGAGTACTCTTAACGCATAAAATGTTGTAAATTTTAAATATTGCATAAGAAGTCTAGA
Source organism: Timema californicum (assembly GCA_902141385.1). Classification (NCBI taxonomy): domain Eukaryota; kingdom Metazoa; phylum Arthropoda; class Insecta; order Phasmatodea; family Timematidae; genus Timema; species Timema californicum. The sequence continues at coordinate 43,852 of CABFOW010004019.1, read as the reverse complement.
CTTAAAATTTACTCTATGCATTCATCACATCGTCAATCTTTTATATTATAGGTAGCTATAGCTAATATGATAAAACCTCTACTAATATGGTGTTCGATATTTGTAAATGCTCCGATGTCCCCCTCCTCCACCAGCTAAGTCACTGATGTGATCAGGTAATTTGCGATTAACTCACTGGCATCGATACCACTGAAAATTTTAAATGGATTTGTATGCTACGTGGAAACAAAAAATATATATGACAAAAGAAACATCAGTGGTAAGCACTATGAGTTTTATAATGCTGAGATACGAACGACATTACCTTGAGGGTGTTTAACGGCTCTTGAACACCGAGTGATATTCGCAACCCCTTCATCAAAAACTTGAACACCGAGTGATATTCGCAACCCCTTCATCAAAAACTATCAGGTGTCGTGTAGTGTGAGTTGATGACTGAAACATTTGGATACTTATATAGCCGTAGTTCAAAATTTTAATTTGTAATTTCTTTAATTTTAATCTATCAATCTAGTTTAGAAAGTTCGTTAAGAATAAGTTACTTTATGTTTACATCAATGAAGAACATTTTGTATGTAATATTAACAAATACAACTAAAAGAGTAGTAAAAACACATTCGTGATGTAACTAAAGCAATTTTATTATATTTCTAAAATAATATTCAACATTTAATGCAAAAGCTGTTCCCGAGTTATCTATTTCACTATAGTAAGCAATCCTATATTATACTCTTTATGTCACAGGGTGAATGTATACAAATGAATCATTTTTGTTATATTTGATACAAAAGAAAATTCCCAAAAAGATTTGTCGTAACTTGAAAAGCTTATCTTCTTATTTTCAGCCACTATTGTGAAATGAATGCATCTACTAATAATTTGATAAAGTCATACCAAATTTAGTGATAACAATAGATCAGATTTAAATACATGCCAGTTATCAGGTAATCTTCCTTCATTCGGAAAAACAGCAAACTTAAGTCGATTGGTGGAGTGGAGTGGAGTGGTGGTGACAGCTAGCTAAAGCTACCAGAGCTACTATCACGTATCAACTTGCCAAACCATATGATGATCTGCGTGACCATTTGTTAAGCTGCTGTCACCTTGGCAGTAAAAAACTTTCATACAAAACAATTTGTTTTTAAATTTTGTTTTTATTTTAACCTTTTTAGCATTATTGAAAAACGAATTGGTGAAAATAACCGTTTGGATGCTTCTTTTTTTATGCAAGTGGCTTCTGTAGTTTCCTTAAAAATGCTTTGCAAACGAGAGCTTCTACTCGTATAAGCGTTGATAGTATTATATACTCAACAAGTATAATCATTCAACGCTATAAGGCTGCGTCCTCTTCACAAATTAAGATGGTGAACCAGACATAACGAAGGTCGTTGATGACGTCATACAAACGGTGTTGGTTTTGTTTATGCGCATCTGCTTTCAAAGTAAAAACATTTATTTTGAAACTAATGTATTGTATGGCTCTTTATTTAAATTATATAGACATTTATTTATTTTGATGGCCTGTTATAAGAAGATAAAAATGTGGATATAATATTTTTTAATTTATTATTTCATGTACTATAATATCTCTTGTTACCACAACCGCAAACAAAAAACATAATAGTTTTATTAATATATTTTGTTATTTCAATAAATTACGAAAACCCACATATACGAGTACAGTAATCCATAAGGAAGTATTATCAGAAGGGGTTATTAACACTTTTGATTGATAATATAGTATTACCGAGAAAATAATTATTGTTTCCACATAGGTAAACATAAGTAACTTTTAACCAATGCAATACAAATCTTTTGCTAGCCGTTAGTTACCACCACTCCAGTGGCGAAAGAGTGTAGCTAACTTACTGTACATTTTATTTTGGCTTAAAGAACAGTTTAGAATATTCAAACTTTATTTTTGCAGCTAAGGTATCGTTTTACCACATTATTGGTTTTAGTTAATAGGTATTAATAATATCTACCAAAAGTGACAGTCTGGCTAACATGACTTGATGTATGGATACATTAAAAGTGTTTTAGTAGTTTTAATAACTATCAGATACTGATCTGCCTATCAAAATCAGGGTATTGGTACATACATACATACATTCATACATACACACTACTCAATATATTTGAGTCTGCTTCAGTGATAACACCAAACCCGTTCTACGTAGTTCATACTTTTTGTGCACTCTAACTATACTAACTGGAGTGCACTAATAATTAGGACAGTATGGTTTGATAAAATAATAAATATATTTTTATAAGTTTATTTAATGGGCAATAAAAGTCTATAGTTCCCTAAATTCATTGATTTTTTTTACGATTATATGGGTGTTGTAAAAGGTATTTATGACATCAGTTAATGGTTTCCATATCTTGTACATATTTAAAACACAAAGCAAAGATGTTAATGATTATTTGTTCATTCTTGTAAACAATAGTACAGATCATATATACATCATAGATAATAATAAAACAAAAGTCAAAGAAGACATTAAAGAACATTTAGAAGGCACTGCCCATCTTCTTGCAGGTCAAGGCTCATCTACTAAAATGCTCTATTGAGTGGATGGAATTACTCAAGTCCCAACACTCCCCCTCACTCATTAGAGCCGAGGATGTAGTCCAACAGCTTGACTCAAGATGGTGTGTCTGGGGCTTGCCAAGCCCTTTGTAAAAATATCTGCTTCCATGGATTCAGAAGGCTTGTATGTTACAACAATGTCCCCATTTTGAACTTTCTCACGAATAAAGTGTTCTTTTATACTTATATGCTTTGATCGGGAACTTATTATAGAATTCTTTGTCAAGTTTTGGGCAGACATGTTGTCATTGAAGATTTGGATGGCTTGTTGACAAGATCCCATGTCGTTCAGCAGTTGCCTCAAATGCATTGCCTCCTTTGCCGCTTCTGTTAAGGCCATGTACTCAGCTTCTTGGGTAGATAGAGCAATGGTTCTTTGTTTTCTGGATTCCCAGCTGACCATTGAACCTGCATACTTAAAACAGTATCCTGTGTACGATCTTCTATCACTGGAGCATGATCCCCAATTTGCATCAGCATATCCGGTCAATGGTTCTCCAGTCTTTTGGAAGATCAGAGACAGTTCCTTGGTACCTTTAAGGTAACGGAGGACCCTTTTTGCTGCTAGCCAATGCTCCTTAGAAAAACAATTATTAAATTGACTTAAGTAGCTTACCGAATGTGAAATATCCGGTCTTGTACCTGTTGCAAGATACATAAGGGCTCCAATCAGATTTTGGTATGGAAAATTTGGTAGGTTTTCTGTTGACGCCTTGGTAAACTTTAGTCCCGGAACCATGGGAGTCTTCACAGGATTACAGGTCTCCATATTAAATTTATGAAGGATCTCATCAATGTATTTCTTCTGTGAAGCTGAAATAGTTCCATTTTTACAGTCGAATTCTATACCAAGACAGTATTGGAGATTTCCCAAATCTCTCATTTCAAATTCGTTCAAAAGCTCCTTCTTTATATGATTCAATTTTTCTTGACTATTTGATGCAATGATTACATCATCTACATAAATTGCAACCAGTATTTTTTCTCTTCCTCTGATCATAATGTATATGCAAGGATCAGCCTGTGAAGGGATGAATCCTAATTTACAAAGTTTGGAATCTAATTTACAGAACCATTGGCGTCCTGCTTGCTTTAGTCCATACAATGCCTTCTTAAGACGACATACCTTTTCACCATTTTGTTTGCGTAGCTCTTCAAGCATTTTCTTTACCTTTTTGAACATGGTGGAGTCTTCATTAGCACTTTCTTCAACCATGATGTTGCATAAGATTTTTTCTAGAAATTCTGGCTTTTGCATAAATAATTTTTCGTCTATATCCCCATTAAGGAAAGCTGTTGAGACATCAAGTTGATTTATTTTTAGATTTTCTTCGACTGCTACAGCAAGAAGAGTTCTTATAGAGCTTAATCTGGCGACTGGGGCATACGTCTCTCCATAGTCGAGTCCTGGTCTTTGTGAGAATCCTCGAGCTACAAGACGTGCTTTTCTCCGCTCAAGATCGCCATTTTGTTTATACTTATTTTTTAGCACCATTTTAGAACTTATTACATTTGCTCCATTTGGTTTTGTCACTAATTCCCAAGTATCATTCTTTATATGGGCTTTGATTTCATTTTTTATGGCTTCATGCCATTCTTCCGCATCTGGCCCTTCTAGAGCTTCCTTAACTTCACATAATGCTGACATGTCATAATCATTCATCCAAGGGGGTAGTCTAATTGTATCTCTTGGTCTTAAACATCTTTGTCCTTCTTCCTCAACTTCTTCTTCCTCAAAGCTATCTTCAGATCCTTCATTGTTTTCTTCTCTGTCACTTGCGACTACATTAATTTCATCTAAATTTTCGTCATTCCTTATTACTGAAATCTCTTGACTGTTACTGTTTTCTTCCTTTTTCGGCGTATTTGATTGTTGTTCACAGTATTCTTCCCTGAATGGATCACACCTTGAGGGTTCTTGGTTGGATTCATAGTAGAGCTTGTTAATTATTTTTACATCTCTCGCTATTGAAATTTTTCTTTGGGATGGCACCCAAATACGATAGGCCTTTGATACTTCAGAGTATCCGACAAAAATGCCTTCTTTGGCTCTTGAATCAAATTTTCTTCTGTTGGGGTCCTTGTTGTGCATGAACGCTTTGTATCCAAAAACTTGAAGATGATGAACTGAAGGTACATGACCAGTCCACTTTTGATATGGAGTTTCACCTTTCAGAATCCTGGATGGGCTGCGATTTAATAAATAATTTGCACAATTGATGGCCTCAGCCCAAAATGAGTGGGGCAAATTTGATTCCAGTAGTAGGCATCTGGCCTTATCCTGCAGTGACCTATTTTTTCGTTCGGCCAATCCATTTTGCTGGGGTGATCTTACAACGGAAAGACGTCTTCTAATCCCACAATCTGATAAGAATTTGTCAAACTCCAAATTTCTATATTCTGCCCTTTCATTGTCGCTTTGAAGATATTTAATCTTTTTTCCTGTCAGATTTTCTACTTCATTTTTAAATTCTTTAAAAGTATTTAAGACTTCATTTTTATTTTTCAGGAAATATACTCTGGTATAGCGAGTTCCCTCATCAATAAAGGTAACAAAATATCTCGAGCCTCCGGGTGAAGTGGTGTGCATGGGGCCTACAACATCAGAATGTATTATTTCCAGCTTATCTACACTTTTCGGTTGTTCCCTAATGTGATAAGGTAGTCTGGTAAATTTTCCTCTAATACATATTTCACACTCACCAAGACTTTCATTGGTGTTAAAATGCAAACCTTTTAGGCGATTATCTTTTAGAGCCAATTTTAAATCAGACTCATTTATGTGACCCAATTTTCTGTGCCACATTTCAATTTTTGACTTTTCAGAAACACCTGAAGATAAATTTGCATATTCTGACATGTTTGCATCAAAACAGTACAGACCATTGTATCGTGTTGCTTTTAGAATAAGATTACCATGATCATCTACAACTTGTGCGTAATCCTTCTTGAAAATAACACTAAAACCTTTATCAGTAATTTTTGCAACAGAGAGAAGATTTGTGGTCAATTTTGGTACATGCAAAGTTTCAGGTAAATTTACTATTGAGTCATCATCGAGCTGAATTTTGACTAGACCAATACCTGAAATAGTTGCAGTGTGTTCCTCTGATGCGAGCTTGAGAACGCCATGATTGTTTGGCTCAGATAGTTTTGAAAATTTTGTTTGGTCATAGCACATGTGTGAAGTAGATCCACTATCCAAACACCAAATAGAATTCATGGGTGGTGATGGGTGTAGGCCTATTGAAAGACATTCTTCAATTTTGAAGGTGGATTCCTTTTTCTTGTTGAACCAGCAATCTTCTGTCCTATGATTAGACTTTTTACATCTTTGGCAGTTCATGTTACCACTATTATTCTTATTTTGATGACCTTGACCAGATCGAAAATTTTTGTGATTTTGACCTGAATTAAAATTTTTATAGTGATGTTTATTAAATTTTTTAACAAAAAATGCATCCTCATGCTTATCTTTGAGGTCATCCTTGTGTCTAGCATTTGATTCTTCCATAATCTTGATTTTTAATTCACTAGGAGTTGGTAAATTATCCCTACTTTCAATTGCTATACGAAAGTTTTCGTAGGCAGGGGATAGGCTGTAGAGCATCATGATGCTCAACAAATCACCGTTTATCTCTATTCCCATATCTTGGAGCTTATCTACAGCATCTGTGAACTCATCTAGGTGGGTACTCATATCATCGTTGTACTTCATCTTGTGCAGAACGAGTCGTTTTAGTAATGTGGCTTTACGAGCAGGACCTCGACTTCGGTATACACTTTTCAATTTGTCCCATAATGACTTCGATGTGTCACAATTTTTCACATGTTTTAGTTCGTTTGGGGATATTATCAATATTAGATCTGACCTTGCATGTGAGTCATATTCCTGCCATTTCTTCTTATCTGCTTCTTCTGCAGGTATTGATGTTTCACCACTCACGTAACACCAAAGTCCACTACGAATGAGGACTGCTTTTGCCTGTATTTCCCATGTATCATAATTATTTTTATTTAATGGCTCTATTTTATAATTACTGACATTAACTGATGACATTTCGAGCACAATTTTTGAGTTCAATCGAATCAGAAGCTAACCAACACGAACTGATGTAGTGTTGTAGACAAACGATCACGAATAACACTCAAAACTTCTGTTTAAACTTTCACTTGAACCTTAAAAACGTAACTGGTCCCATAACCTGTTGTAAAAGGTATTTATGACATCAGTTAATGGTTTCCATATCTTGTACATATTTAAAACACAAAGCAAAGATGTTCATGATTATTTGTTCATTCTTGTAAACAATAGTACAGATCATATATACATCATAGATAATAATAAAACAAAAGTCAAAGAAGACATTAAAGAACATTTAGAAGGCACTGCCCATCTTCTTGCAGGTCAAGGCTCATCTACTAAAATGCTCTATTGAGTGTATGGAATTACTCAAGTCCCAACAATGGGCCTATATAAATACAATAAAACATTACACATATAATTTATAAGTATTTAAATATAATATATTTTGAGCAATGATTGGACGTTAATTTGTTTGAAATAAATATGCTTACTTATTTTTGTTAGGATAAATGTTTTGCAAATCTTAAAGAACGTCTATGTCTACAAAAAGTTTAGTTGTCAATAATTTACTTAAGCCCGCCAGGAGGCGTAGAGGAAATCGATGAATGAAAGTAGCAGGATGAACCAACTTTCATTCCAACGATTCCGACCATCAAAGCAGGTGTGTGAAACAATCTATTTCCTTCGTGGCATCACGCTCCAAATTACAGTTCACCTCATGGATCCACGGTGAGTCGTTGTGACTTCCTGCTGGGTGGAGATTGTTCATAGTTTTACCCAGGCACCATGACTTCAGAGGGAGAGATTATTACTTCTCATTGGATAGTGAGTGATTGCTCATATTGTTAACAAACATATCACATACTCCATGGTTATTGTAGAGGGATTGTGATTTATCGCTGGGTAGTGAGTGATTGCTCATATTGTTAACAAACACATCGCTTACTCCATGGTTCTTGTAAAGGGATTGTGATTTATCGCTGGGTAGTGAGTGATTGCTCATATTGTTAACAAACACATCACTTACTTCATGGTTCTTGTAAAGGGATTGTGATTTATCGCTGGGTAGTGAGTGATTGCTCATATTGATAACAAACACATCGCTTACTTCATGGTTCTTGTAGAGGGATTGTGATTTATCGCTGGGTAGGGAGTGATTGCTTATATTGTTAACAAACACATCACTTACTTCATGGTTCTTGTAAAGGGATTGTGATTTATCGCTGGGTAGTGAGTGATGGCTCATATTGTTAACAAACACATCGCTTACTTCATGGTTCTTGTAGAGGGATTGTGATTTATCGCTGGGTAGTGAGTGATTGCTTATATTGTTAACAAACACATCGCTTACTCCATGGTTCTTGTAGAGGGATTGTGATTTATCGCTGGGTAGTGAGTGATGGCTCATATTGTTAACAAACACATCGCTTACTTCATGGTTCTTGTAAAGGGATTGTGATTTATCGCTGGGTAGTGAATGATTGCTCATATTGTTAACAAACACATCGCTTACTTCATGGTTCTTGTAGAGGGATTGTGATTTATCTCTGGGTCGTGAGTGATGGCTCATATTGTAACAGGCACACCATTTACTCCATAGTTGAGGGAATATGATTTTTTGCTGGATAGTGAGTGATTGCTCATATTGTTAACAAGTACGCATTTTAATAAATGGTCCTTCTGGCTGGGTAGTGATTGTTCATAAGGTTAACAAGCACACAGTTTATTCCTAGGTATCGTAGTGATAGGTACCACCATTTTGGTAAGGACTAGTGATTTTCCATATTTTAAACCAGGAAATAAGACTCACTCTCTATATTTTAATGCCAATCGAATGCGACTTCTAGCTTGCTATTAATTTTTAATATTTTTAACTAACCATTCACTCATTGTTTTGATATTCGATGAGTGACCTGGTGGTCTAGGGGTAAGGTGTTGGACTTCTGTGTTGGGGATCCGGGGTTCAATCCTCGGTCCCGGCACAGATTTAGCTGATTGACAAACCCTTCCTTCACCTCTGACAAGACGTGTATTAATCACAACTTGTGAATGTGTGGAATGCCAGGCCACCACCGTGGTTTGGATTCCACCTTAAGCTGTAGGTCCTCCATTTCATCTCACAATCACCCTACCATTATATATTAGTGTAAGTGCGTATAACCCGAACGGGTAGTAAGACGCGGTGCCAATAATCATAATAACTTTCGATGAACCTCGTCCCATTTTAATATATTCTGCGCTTTGAATTCCTTATAGTTAACACGCTCAAAAATTTCCGTATTCAGGTGTCATTTTTCAATATAAAGAATATTATATTTATATGTGGCTGTAACCATACTTAACAATTATAATAGCTTGCCTATTTAATTCATAATTAGTATGATCAAGTTTTTACAAGTTTAGTTATCAACAATCATGTGAAAGTATGCATCGAATCTGATTTAATACTTACAAGCTCGGCTATCAACATTCATGTGAGTATAGTTAGCCATCACCGAGTCTAGTTTAGTATTTACAATTTTGGTTTTCACAAATCGTAGTATAGTGTGCTTATTTTCTCATCGCCAGTTTTATTCTAGTCTTGTTGGTCTTGTTGGTTTTCCTCGAGTATATGATAGTGTCTGTATGTTTGATTTCACCATAGGTTCCTCAACTTAGTATTTGTCGTTAGTTTAGGAATGTTGAGAGTAAATACACCGCCCCACTGTAGTTATCACTTCTCCGAGCAATTATCAATATTTGCCCAGCCTATATTTACCAAGCTTGTGTCAGCATGTGTTCAGTGCATGGGAACTTTCAACAAGCTAGGCCAGATAACGACACTTTTATTGTGTACTTAAACTCAACTCAAATTTCCTCTTTGTAATAAAAAAAAATGGAGTCCAGGTGGTCTACCATGCTTTTCTTAGATTTACTTTGAAAAAAGCTATATTTTTTCTTTACTGGTGAGATGTGCTTCCCTTTTCGGGGTTCCTCAATACAATGCGATACTACAGCACTCGGATTACTTACACTTTTGTTTTAAAACCTTTTAATACGTTTACATCAATGGGGTTTATAGCTTCCGTAATAAGATGTATGATTGATGACTTGTAATCCCGCTTTTCCCCCAAAGGGAAACAAAACGCTTTAAGGTTGTCCAATGTACAACATTTGCTAAAATTAATAAAATAGCATTTAATTTCGGCTTCTTAAAAAGTAATATTATAATTTAACTTTTTTCCCCTCTAAATATTACAGGAAACAAAACACCAAAGTCACGTTGGGTGAAACATGTATCCCTAAGTAAGAGCTCAAATATATATTCCATTCACCGTAGGAATTGACTTCTGAAAGGCCTTTTTCCCTACCATAAATCTACTATATAGTAGGATATTGGTAGGAAAAAAGACCTTTCAGAGAGTAATTCCTACCGTGAATGGAATATAATAAGATTTACTAGCTCGTGTGACCATAATTATTTATGTCAATAACATTTTATTCACGTGTAACTTTGCTATATTAGTAGACCACCTTAATTTGTGAAAGGTGAAATACTATTTTATCTCTTACTACAATAAATTATTTGGACACTTTATGAATTATGAATTAGCTTTTTATATTTTTATAGGTTTGAAATATAGGAAATTTCAAATACTTGCATCTAATCAAGGGTCAACATGTTGCTATCGTAAAATATTTGTAAAAAAGGTGAGAGGCAGAGGCAAAAGGAAAACATTTAAAAGAGAGAACGTAATGGGAAGAGAGAAGAATACACCCAAATACGCCTGAGAGATCCCAAGACTATAACAATAAGCCCTCCGAGTATACTCACGAGGAATCGAGACTATCTTTTTCATGCTTGTGATACTCTGAAACTGTCTTTGAGAAACTTTCGACTGTCCTTGAGGTTCCCACGACTATTAATTTAAGTCCCAAGATTATACCTGCAATCCCTCCTCCGGTCATACAAGAAAATCCCATGACTATCCTTGCGTTGAGTCCTTGGATTTTCCTTGCGAGCACCACGTCATTCCTGGAAAATCTCGAACCATCCCATGAGCCAGCTTCTCTTCATCATGTGTACCGGTGGCGCACCCAGAAAGCGACATTTTTTAGGAAGGCTGGTAGAGGGGGGTCATTCAATGTATTGAAGCTATTATTTTTGTAATTAGTCTATTTAGATTGTGGAATTTGATCGGGGTTTAATGTGCGTAGCGATAAACCTTTATGAATTAAAATAAGCTTAGTACTAAAATTAAGTTCATACATAATACCCATCTTCAGTAGTCTATTTTTAGCTCTTACATTTACTCCATATATTTTTTAATATAATTGATTGAGATTTTTATGAGGTGGGAACGCCCTTGTTGCCCGATCCTCCAACCCCGCAACCCCCTCGGCAGCTACTGCTTTATACTTCAAACTTGTGTTATACCTATTCACTGTTTATATTCATTTTAAGCTATGACTTATATTAAATTGTTTTCATACAAAAAAGAAAGTTTTTTATTAAACGCATTAGTTAGTGTTTTAAATCACATCTCATCAAATTATTTTATTTTTATTCATTACATCTATAAATATTGAAATCTTTATGAACTGGAATTTTGTAAGTATCTGAATGTTTAAATAACTTTCTGCAAAATAAATTTAAGAGCATATAGTAAGACTATAAGAGTAAATTTTAATTAGTGATCACTGATCAGTATTAGAAACATTTGTAGGGGATCATACCAAAATGTCCAAATATTCGCTAGGTTTGATAGTGTTTGCAGAAGTCCTCGAATGAGCTGATCATTAGTGTCAACGAGTTGTTGGAATCTGGGGGGGTGAGGGGGGGTAGAGGGGTAGGAGGAGCGCGAACATACAACGGCCCCAATAACAGCTGGAGGCGAAACACCTGGTTGACGAGAATACAGCTCGAGTGAGACCTCTGCAAAGACAAGTATCGTGGAGTCTGATGCCAGGAAGTGAGAGAGAGACCCCTAAGGTCGTCCGAGATTGAACACTCCAAGCCATCTGATAAAAATAAACTTTATGAACACCAGTATAGTTACGTCAAGTCAGTCCGTTGTGCGTTAGGGAGGGACTCGGGGAAATGTTCGACTTGTTGTGCCGGTCAACAGCGAGCTTTGGGGAGCAGTGGCTCCTGATCTTATATCATCCCAAGAACACCTGGTTTGAAAGAACTAAATATAGTCAAAAATCGTCCTCATATCGTGGCCTATATATGATGAAATTATAATATTACATCTCAATAATCAATTATTAATAACTGCCATTATTATCCTTTTAACCTGAATTGGAACTTAATCCGTAGAAAACCCTTATATAAAAATAGGCTAATTACTTACAATTTTATAATTGTTCTGAGCTGTATTGTTATTATAGTGTTTTAAATTCGGTTTGGTCCACCCTTTGGAAAAAAAAATGAGGGTGTGGTAGACTAGCTCGACCAGCAGCTGTGCTCCGAAGGTGGACTAACAAGGAGAAATCTCAATAAAACACTTCATAATATTGAAATTTTAGCCAAACTTGATCGTAAAGACATGAAGTTTTAACTGAAATGAAACTTATTTGTTTATATGCTTCTAGGTAAAATTGTATATAGCCTATACCCTAAAATTTGACCTAAGCATCCAACATATTTTCAGAGAATACTTTAAAAGAAAAACTTTACTTCTTATAATTCTTGAACACTCGTATAGCTTGTAAAATTGACTATTTAAATGTTTTTGGCTAGCTATCGGATGCACCCAGGACTGCTTTTGCATCAAGCTTTCCCTACGCCTACCCACTTGGAAACATTTTCCGGAAACTTTTTTTGCAAACATATATGTACACATCATATTGCTCTGGTTTCCGAAATAGTTTTTTTACAGTATTTTCGTAAACAGTTTGTGATATGTATAGTAACTGTTTGTAAACAAGTTTCCATGTTTCCTTTGCGTTTCCCAAAGAGGAAATAATGTATCTTGTTATCCATTTAAGTTGGGTAGCAAGAAACAAAATTTTCATGTCTGTACGTGTTAGCAAACAAGCCAGTGTGATTCTGCTGTTCACGCATTACACATCAGTTCCTGGTTTTTCCTTTTCAGTCTAGTTGGTCGTGTCTTGGAAAACTTTTTTTTAAAAAAAAAAGGGATAATAGAACTATTTCATATCAATACACTGCTGTGGGATGTGAATGACATGGGAAGACAGCAATAATCGCGTCAAAAAACGGGATGTTTAGAGTCAAGGCGGTGAAAAGTTCTTGGTTAATGCTAATTAAATGTAAAAAAAAAAGGTTAAGTAACCTTTGTTTGTAGTTTTATAGAAAGCATAGAAATAATTATTCAAAATTGAAGAAAGTGATGGAAAAACGTGTTTGATCATTGAAGTATGGACGCAAAATAATGTTTATTTAACTGTTTGCCAATAGTGTGAGTAGCTTTGCTTACCATATTTGAGAACCCTTTCCATGTTTGCAAACTCCCCCCTGTGTTTGTGAGCAGGAGTAAACATTTTGGAAACATCAAGAAACATTTTCTAAATAATTTGCAGTGCACGCATATCCCTCAAGTCACCTTCATAAACATATAACCACCAAGATTATTTAGTCACCAGTGTGTACAGGCAGGTCGTATAGCTGGTGGAATCTTATAATCGGATCTTCACGTCTGCCCTCATTTGATATATGTATTTAAATGATTTGTTAGTAAACTTAACTAAACATACATTTTTGGGATAATGTTTTTAATGAATAGTTTGTTTGTCCGTCTGTCATGAGCAATGAGAGATATCTACCGCACGCAGAGGGCTCACATTTTTAAATGAGTGCTTCTGTGCACAAACATGTGCACCTCAAATATGGAATCTAAATTTTTTTATTATATATATATATATTTAAATCTGGATCTGAAGAAATAAAAATGAAGATTTTTTTCTGTCTGTTTTAAGCAAAGAAAAACGCTCCCTGGGTTTTTCTGATAGTATTAGCTAAAAGGAGATTATTATAAAATGCCAACAGGACTGCTCAACGTAATGAATATAAACATAATTAAGTTCTTAAGACTTTTTTTACCTTGGTACATTTTTTTAACATAGCTTATTTTACCAAAGGGTACTTTTTAAGTGTGATGTGTGTTGGAAGTTTTAAAAACAAATTTAAAACTAACTTTTAATGAACTCCGTTGGAAAAATAAAGATCATCTGTTAAAACTTCATTTTAGATATTCCATTTACAAGCCGAAAGACCGAAACTAGCACAAGGGCATTCAACTTTAGGCACCCTATCATATATATGTATTATAAGTTTTACTCATGGACACAGGATTCGAGCTAAGTGTATTAATCTTACCGTAAAGTTAAATCTGTCACAAACCGACAACCTTGAATCTCATATCACTCTTATCTTTGATATTTTAGACTTTCTTTTTCCAAATAAAATGGTAGTTTTATAAGAAATAAATTTGGCTTGTTTATTTCAATGCATTGGCGCCTGAGAATACGCCTAAGTCAACTTACATTACACGGTATCGCATCACATTTAGCTTAGCAGTGTAGGGAATTAATAGTGCACCTTTTGGTACAAGCACGAAATTGTACACAAGGCTAGATCTACCTAAGCTATGCATTTGCAGATATAGAGGCCAAAAAAATTCCTCCGCGGACAGGATCTATGACGTCATCAAGATGGCTGACACTTCAAAGGAATTTTTTTCCGTATACATTGTATATCACTGGCTCAATTTTCTATTTCTTTATTTTAAATGAAAGCTCTTTAAATTATCATTAAGAAGAGTGCATACAAGTTTACGATTAGTCGATAATTACTTAGCTATAAACTAACAATCACGTGTGATAACATTTTTAATTATTTCTGTCATAACTTTCTATTCATTGGTTAAATCAAAAAATATTTCAAGCAAAAGTTTTGCTTAGTTTACTAAAATAAATAACTCTGAAATTTTTTGGTATAGCAAGCTGCAAGGCCATAATAATTGATAACACTTACAAGTAGAGGGCAGTATGATCTGTTTCCCCACAACGTCTTGTTGTGTTTCGGCTGGAATCTATAAAAATCAGGTATTTAAGAACATCCCTTTATTTTTTCAACATAATCTACATTGTTTTTGCACCCTTAAACGTAACTCCTATTCCCATCCCAACCTCTTTTATAATCGCAAGAAAGTAAGGTATGTCTGGTAAAGTATGTCTTGTTAAAATAACTGTAGTTAATTATAGGTGTCATATAATGTATTTTTATTATAATTTTAGTGTATTTTACAACTGTAATTTTGCGTACAATTAAGCTTTATAAAGTGTTTGAACTATAGGCTATATTTAATTTTGTAACTTATATGACTAGCCTATATATTTTTTTAGTAAGGAAAACTTACAGCATATAATATCAGAAAGAAAAATTACTAAACTAATGGCACACATAAATTAGGCAAGTTTGTTTAATTTTTCGATAGCAAATTGCACCAACTCTTTGGTCTTAAACACAATAAGATATAAAAAAAAGTTGAATAATAATGGTAGAATGATATTAAAATAAAAACAAAGTTTTCTTAAATCAAATTAACAAAATGTGCTTATTTAGGCTCTAGATTAGCCATACTTTGAGGGAACAATGTCGAAGACAGAACAGTGATTAATATCTTAGGCATTATTTTACTTTCCCTGGCATATTTTGCATAGTCTAGTGCAGGGCAGATCATGTTTGCAACAGTTGTAGTGGCTTTCTGAACACCTTTTTTTACGTTGACAACAAACCAACCCCCTTAGAGCCAGAGAAACTTCAGGCTGGGTTGTCCAGACGGGGTTGTAGTTATTGTTCATGACGTTCCATCCCCAAAGTGAGATGTCCGGTAGTTTAACTATTGCCTTTATCTGTCCCCACTTGTGACCATCCTGGTAGCAGCTGAGTTGGACACGCAACTTCAGAGCATCAGCAGTGTGTGGGATGCTTTCCATATTTTTGTTATGCGCTGGGAAAAGATTCAAACGTGCATCATTTACATAGAGGCAGTCACTTGTTGCACTGTAGCATGAAACTAGGTACCTTTGAAGGAGATTGAAGATGGCACCAGGCAAATTGTCCTGAGGGTGTGATAGAAACCAAAAAGCCTCCGTCACTTCAGGGAACTCCCTCAATTTGTTCCACATTAATTTTTTCCCTCACTCTGCAAATTATTGTGTACGCAGAGAATGCGTGGAGTCCATGCAATGCCACTGACTTCCTTTTGCCAAGGTTTTGAGCTATATCATGAACTGCAATGGTCTGAAATTTCTTTCCGCAACCAAAGTTTGTTCTCAGTTCAGCGTTACCCTCTTTTAAGAATGTGAATAAATGCCACATAACCAATACAATAACATTTGTGTCTACTGTGTGAATGTAAACACTGCATAACCAAAAATCCTGCATCTTTGTTATTACGCATTTCCTCAACGAATGAAGTTTGATTTACATCATTCGAGAGTACATTTGGGCAATAGTGGAAAACACCTGTGTATCAATAAGATGTGAATTGGCAACAATCTCGCTGGTCAGGAAGGAAAAGAGTTCAGTTTTATTTTCAGGATTTTTGAGAAGTGTTGCCATTTCTTTGGCAGGATGTTGTTTGCTCGAACCTGACATTGCTCTCCAGATCCACGGTAGTCTCTGGTATACGATTTAACAGTTTTTTCTTGGTAGACATACCACACTATATCAATACGCTGAGCTTGGTACGTTCTGGCGTCTGCCTGGAGATATTTTCATACAGCTTCACTGTACTCTTGAAATGTTTTTCTCTCTTTGGTTTAATGATATGAATGAAAGCTGGCCCATCATAAGCAATATATGTTATATGAGTTGTGCTGTTTGAACCAACCAACTTCTGGTAAAGTGTTATCTTCAGGACCTCTTGAACATCAGGAGTAGCACCTTCATCTTGAATTAGTATCTCTTGAGCAGCTTCATGTGGCATTTACGCTGGATCATCAATAAAGTTTTCATATTCAAAATCCATGACATCAGACCACAGATTGACTCTGCCATTTATCTCAGAGGATGTGCAATATTTCCAATATTTTGACCAGGCCAGCCTTGCTTCCTCTTTGAATATGACCTTCACATGAAATTTCTGGAGGGAGTGGATGATTTTCAAAAGAAAATGAGTGGCAAAGGTCAAAGTTTCTACTCGTACAATTGACAAAAAGCTTAGATAATAAGTCAATGTTCTTCTTTAGTGACCTAATTCTACCACTTTTGGAGATACATTTTTTATTTCCAAACAATATGCACTTGTTTTGTTTTATCTTTTGGTTCAGAAATATCTCATCTGAGGCTATTCTTTTGGAAACAAATTCCTTGTTCTGTGCTTTGCCTACTTCTTCAATGTCCATTATGTTTTGAACACTATCTTTTGACATTGCTAGGTTCTCAGATTAAAAAAAACCTCTTTCCCTGATTCAAGAAAAGGATTTCCAAAAGCTGCCACGACTTATTTTATAACTTTTACTTTCTTGTTGAAGACAGTTTGGAAATGTGATGTTTGTTGTTCCAGCTGTCTTGAGGATGACTCTCTTGGAGAAGTTATATTTTCAAACTGATCCATGCAGGCAGAAATCTCTGGTCCACAAATAATCCACCTCCATAATGAAGTGGCATCTATATGTCAACAAACCCACGGCTCCACCATCGCCCTTTATGAGAGCATTATTTTGTCCATGGGCTTGATCAGTTATTGCTGAAAAGAGGCTGGTCAGCCGATTGTAGGTTAAACGGATAAAAAATACTTAAATATCTTAGTGTAATTTAACAATCAATGGACCCTACTTGATAGGGAAATTTTTAAATAAAGCTAATCAGGTGTTTATACTTTTAGAGATATACTTTTCAATAGTTGTTAGAAAACCATCTGAGAAACGTACCTGGCAAATTGATTTCCCGAAAAGTTCTCTTAATTGCCAAAATTTCATAAATAGAACAGTTACTGATCAACACAACACACGGGGGGGAGGTATTTTGGGGCTGAACCCCCCCCCCTTCCCATCTCCTCCCATCTGAAGGCCCTGCCGCAGAAAATTAATAATATTACAAAAATATTATTAGTATTATATTCCATCAATTAATCAATTATATTTTGTTTAACTATATTTAATATAAAAGAAATTAATTTGTGCATTATCTGATTGCTCGTGATCTTAATTGATCGTTCATGTGTAGCTGATGGTTTACGCAGGTCACTCACAGACTTTGTCTTAAGCTATGCGTGAATAATGACCCTATGCACGAATCAACTCCTGGATATCTCAGTGGTAAGACCATTGGTGTACTACGCCAAATATCCGGGGTTAATTTCTTCTCAGAATGTGGTTAATCTAATTGATATTTCTTCATAGAATCTCATGCATAGTGGTCTCTTTCCATTTAATCATTCTAGAACTTCACCGATCAACCCACTTTATTCCTTCTATTTTCTTTCAGAACCCATTTTGAACACTTCTGACGGGATTTTGGTAAGATAAATTGACAAAACCATTAACATTATGTAAGACTTAAAGCAATTTATTATATTTTATTGACTGTCTAAATTTTATGTATTGCCTTTTTGTAATGTTTGTATTGTTTGCATGTTTGTATTATATACATGTATGTATGTATTGAATGCATTTATTTTATGTATTAATTTATGTGCTATATTGTATGTGTTGTGTGTATAGTAATATGTTTTGTATTTATTACATGCATTGTATGGTTTTTATGTATTGTATGTATTAATGTATTTATTGTGACCACTATAATGGTATGTGTTGTATTTTATTTATTGTACATATGTTAGCTCTTGTATGTTTTCTATGAATGTTTTGTATGTTAATATTGTAAGTAAGTATTGGGTGCATGGTATGTATTATATGTATATAAGCTATGTATATATTTATTGTATGCATGTATACTACGTATGTATGCATAAATTATATTTACTGTTTGCAAGTATATAATGTATTGTATGCATCAATTATATGTACTGCTTGCAATTATACTATGTAATGTATGCATAAATTATATGTATTTTATTCATGGTATATATTTATACATTGTAATTATTAAATGTGATGTAACTGTATTGTGTGTGTATTGAGTAAATGTTGAATGAATGCTACTCATATTTTGTATCTATGTTACATATGTCATGCATGTACAGTACGTATGTATGTATTGTATGTACTCTTTGAAGGTTATTTATGTAAATTGTATGTTATTATTATTATTATTATTATTATTAGCACCGCGTTTTACTACCCATTCGGGTTATACGCACTTACGCTAATATGTAATGGTAGGGTGATTGTGAGATGAAATGGAGGACCTACAGTTTAACGTGGAATCCGAACCACGGTGGAGACCTGGCATTCCTCACATTAATGAAACAAATAGCCGAAACTATTGTTAATGCATTTTAGTGTGGATAGTCCCTCATAGATATCATATTCTGAAAATTGAAAAATGATACCTGGATACGGGAATCGAACCCAGTGGTAAGAGCATTGGCGTACTAAGCCGAAGGTCCCGGGTTCGATTCCCGTGTCCAGGTGTCATTTTTCAATTTTCAGAATATGATATCTATGAGGGACTATCCACACTAAAATGCATTAACAATAGTTTCGGCTATTTGTTTCATTAATATATGCAATCCTTTACAATTATATATATAATTGTCGAATGGCTGGAAATTGGCCAACTACCGAGTCGCTAATGGCTGCGTTGTCTGATGGCTGTGATCTTTGATAATCACATGTTTATAAGCTGACGACTTCCGCACGTCCATCTTAGACTCTGCCTTAAACTATGAGTGAAGAATGACCATGGGCACGGGAAGAATCCTGGATAGCTCAGTGGTAAGAGCATTAGCGTACTAAGCCGAAGGTCCCGGGTTCGATTCCCGTGTCCAGGTGTCATTTTTCAATTTTCAGAATATGATATTCCTCACATTCACAAGATGTCTTGTCAGAGGTGAAGGAAGGGTTTGGAAATCAAATAAATCTGTGCCGGGACCGAGGATTGAACCCCGGCCGCCAGCACAGAAGTCTGACACCTTACCCCTAGACCACCAGGTCACCAAATTGTATGTATTGGATGGATTGTATGTGTAGGTATAATGGTTTGTAATGGTATATATGTATGTATTATGTATCTATATTTGATGGTTTGTATGCTAGATGACATATATATATATATATGTATCTTTGTATGTATGATGGTATGAATTGGCGTGTGTACGTTGGTTTGTATGTATGATGGTATGGATGTATATGGATGAATGTATGGATTGATTTATGTATGTGGGGTGGTATGTATATATAATATATAGTATGTATGCAGGTATGTTTATATCTCTGATGGTTTATATGTGTGTTTTTGATGGTATGTATGCTTACATGAAGTATGTATGTATGAGTTAATGTCCACATACATCAGTTAAACGCACGTACAGTGGAACTTGACTAATTAAAACTTCCGTAATTTTAAATCGTCTTTATTTAGAATTTTTCTCCCGGTCCCGTGAATTTTGTATTAAAACAATGTTAAAAATCGGGGATAATTTGAATTTTGTTTTGTTTAATTCGAACTTTTCTTAAGTTATAATGTACTGTGCAGTATTTTTTTTCCTACTTATAGTTGCGGTGCCATATTGTTCTATTTTTGGAAACAGGGGAGGCAACGTTGGAATGCGGTCAGTACCCTTCTTCACACCCATTCCCCTCCCCCACTCACTCATATGTATTTGTTTACACGTACAGTTTTGCACTCCTTCAGTCAAGGTCAAACCTCTAGAGCAGTTACGTTCGCTGTTCTTAGTGATTCGGTAGTAGCGATATTCTTGTGACGTGGGAGTTTCTTTTGTTTTGTTGTTTGGTTATTGTTTAGTTTTAGTTTTCTTTAGTACATGCTGTACAGTAGTGTTTGTGTGTGTCGTGGTGTCACTGACCAAGCCACTGTCCTATAAATCATTATCATTGGCCGAAAAAGTAGCGGTGATAAAGGAAGTGGAAAAAAGACTTAAAAATAAGTTAAAAATTACAAAGGCCTTCGGAATTCCCCTAACACACTTTCAACATTTTTGAAAAACAAACAAAAATGATTGGGCAATGAAAATGAGAGTGGACAAGATAGGAAAAGATTAAGAGGACCGAAAACCTATATGTGTACAACTGTGTACTTAAGTGGTTCAAACAAACCCGAGACAAGAAAGTCCGAGTGAGCGGCCCTTTTCTTAGAGCAAAGGATGAACATTTCGCATCTGAATTAGGAAAAACAGACTTCAAAGCTAGTGCAGGGTGGCTAAATGGATTCAAACTACGAAGCGGAGTTTCCTTCAACGCTGTATGTGGTGAAAGTGGTGCTATTGATGTGCGTTTAGCTGATAATTGGAAGTAAGACTTGAAAGAAATGATCCAGGACAAAGAATAGTAAAATATTTTTAATGTCGATGAAACGGGAATTTTTTACAAGTATACTCCTGACAAAACTCGTGCATTTAAAGGTGAACGGTGCAGTGGGGGAAAGCTTAATAAAGATCGAACAACACTGTTATTTGGAACAAATATGGATGGTTCTGAAAAGCTGTGGTTGCTAACGATTAGAAAATTGAATAACCCACGTGGATTCAAAAGTGTAAAATCGAAGTCAATGGAATACGAGTCAAATAGAAAAGCATGGCTTTTAAAAATCTACAAGCAGTTTGGCAAACAAAATCAGACAATCCTTTTATTCATTGACAATTGCACTGCTCATAACAGAATTTTCCTTTTGGAAAATTTAAAGGCAGTTTTTCCCCCACCAAATATGATATTTGTTATTCAACCTATGGACCAAGGAATAATTAAGAACCTAAAACATTTCCACAGATGATTTTTGGTTGAAAAAATTCTTGATGAATGCTGGAGATTTGTCTACTCAGAAAATTTCGCTTGACGTTCTTCAAGCCTCAAAAACGTATAAGCAGCGTGAGACCAAGGGAGAGTTGAAACCATTAAGAACGGCTTTTAAAAAGCTGGCTTTATCAAGAAAGAAAATGATGGAGTAACTGTGACTAAAGCTGCGCCAGCTATTGACAACTGGGAGGAAGTTACTCCTGATCCTGCTATCTCCTATTTGGACTTCGTCAGCGTGGATGAAGATGTGCAGTGTGTGGTGAAGTTACTGATACGGACATCGTCACTGAAATTCTCAACAATAACATCCAGGCTGAGGATGGAGCATCTGGTTATGAAAAGGACAATTCTTCAGTAATTTAGGAAAATCCTATCCCGAGTGCGGCAGAAGCCATGCACCATATCCCAGAACTCCGACGTTTTTTCAAAAGTCGCAACAATGTAAGTGATTCCATTTTCCAGTTAATAAATCAATTAGAATCATACACTATGACTAAGAGACTTAAATAAGGAAAACAGATTAAAATTTCTGACTTTTTAAATAAATTGTGAACAGAATATGTCCAAATACTCTAAATAAGGTTTTTGAGCTTGGTTGTAAACTTAACTATGTTTATTTTCAATTCCTTTTAAGAAACTTTATTTAATTCTAATTTTTGGGTAGTTCGAATTTTTTCCTGGTCCCTTAAAGTTCAAATTATCCGGTTTCCCCTGTATTTTTATTTAAATATATTAGGTTTATATTTATTAGTAATGTGTGTTAACATTAATGCATGTAAGGTGGGTGATCGTGTTATGGCCGTATCCCTGATATAGCCAACCCCCTAATTTGAGTTAGCTAACCAAAAAATCCGCTAGATGACATCAGCATCCAGTGAGGAGGCCTCCTAGGTTGTTACTCTGCTTTAAAATATGAGTGAAGAATGACCCTTGGCCCAGGTCGACTTCTTGATAGCTCAGTGGTTATAGCAGTGGCGTAATAATACAAAATTCCCGGGTTCAATGCCTGTTTCCAGGTGCCATTTTTTAATTAACAAAATATTAGAAAACTTTTTTTATTGTTTGTTTTATTATATATGGATACATAAAGCTACAATAGCTGTAACATAATGGTGTCGACTTGTTGAACAGTTGGTAATTCAAAGCTCTAATTTTGTTAATTTGGGGTAGTCATACATCTTGTTTTCTGTGTGGGTGAACTATCAAAATTGTTCCTGTGATATTCCTTCATTGTGTACATGCTACGCCATAGCAATTCAATTACTCAAAGGCCAAAGAAATCTCAGCCCCAACGCTTTGATGATTTACTGAAGGGACCTAACGCCAATATTATAATTGTTTCGCTTCATGGCTGTTCTCAAACAATCACAACACAAATATATTCTCCCATCATACACCCCTCTAAGACCGATGACAGACTGACGATTGGGTCGCTGCGACACAAATGCCACGACCAGGTCACTTTAGAGTCTAGTGTATTGCATTGTTTCATATGATAGGCGTCGCTACGCCCAAGAAACGCTCACATCGGCGTTTTCAAATCTGTCTGACCCCTCTCAGATGAAACAATTCAATACACTAGAACACCTGGTGGTCAACGGGTAAGCTGTCAGACTTCTGTGCAAGGGTCCGAGGTTCAATCCTTGGTCCCGGCACAGATTTATCTGATTACCAAACCTTTCCTTCACCTCAGACAAGAATGTGAGGAATGCCAGGCCTCCACCGTGGTTCGGATTCCACGTTTAAACTGTAGGTCCTCCATTTCATCTCACAATCACCCTACCATTACACATTAGCGTAAGAGCGTATAACCCAAACGGGTAGCAAGACGGGGTGCTAATAATAATAATAATAATAATAATAATACACTAGAACGACCTGGTCACAGCGTTTGTATTGTAGCGACCAAAACGTCAGTCACCAGCCTTACATGAGTGTAACCTAACCTAACCTTGCAAATTTTTAAATTTTATATTTCACTCTTAAAGTAGGCTAATCATTACGTTTATTTCTGTCTTCCGCAGTTAGAGGCAATCTTTCTTGAAGTATCCACTTCCTTTTACTTACTCTGCAACGTAGATCCGCTCTCTGTGGCAGTCATGGTCGAACAGAGCACACTTTGTGGACAGTGTTGTCAGATCATACTACCAACATCCTGCAAAATTGATCACAAAATTATTTTCTTGTTGTGAATTTTAATGAATACGTGCACAAAATGTCTCTACATGCCAAATTCTCTGATGCAAGACAAAATTAATACTACTGTAAATTAGTATTCTTTGCAATTCAATCTATAAAAAGAGAGAATAGGCCTTTTTTATGTTTCAGATATCACTTTAAATATCTCATTTGAAAAGAACATTGTAACCACTAGCACAAAATTAAATTTCAATTCACCTACCTCAGCCTCGCACCTAAATTACTTTAAAATCAAGACAGAAATAAAAAACGATCAGCGTATGTTTCTCGCTTAAAAAAACTACAGTAGAATACAAAAAAAGCTGGAAACTCCACTAGCCGTTATTTGACTATTTTACTCGCCAGCAATGAATACACTCCTTTATCAGCATAAAAAAAACTACCCAAGGAGTTTACTATTGGTAACGGGTCCCAAGCCACTGAAAAAACAAGAAAAATTGTCAATAATGTAGTCTCTAAAATTTTATAGGATTATCACTTGGAATTCACAAATACTTAAAAATAAATAACAATAACGTCACTAATCGATATGCAAAGGTTGTAAAACCATAAACATAATTTTTCAAAGCATTATATATATATATATATATATATATATTATATATAAATACTTATTTTGTAATTAAAATAGCAGAATAAAAATCAGAGCAATGTTCAGTTTACAAAATATAGATTATTAGATTTGATATACCAAAGAAGAAAATGAAAAAAAAATGCACCTTGTCTTACTATCCATCCGGCTTATTTGCATATTCACAATAATAGAATAGGAATGAGAAAAAAATAATTTAGAACAAATATACCATTAAGAAAGGGGAGAAACCATTTAGCAAGAGATGTGCATGACCGAAAGTCTTCTTGGGCCGCCAATGGTTCTTATAGTACATGTCTAAACATGAGTTGAAATCTGTCCGCTAGTTCAAGAATTTATCAGATTAGTGATGGACCAAAGCACAGAACGAAGTAATAAATAATCTGACCTGATCCAACTGCGACTGTACTCGTCATGCCCACCTGTGGGAGTCGGAGATGGTCGGTTGTTGGTCCGAGATTTGCCGAATAAAGAGTAGAGGGGTAGAGCGGTATGTGGAGCGGCGCCAGCCAGTCTCGAGCCCACCTGCGCTCAGTCAGTGCTGGTCGTTGTCTCGAGACTGGACCCCCACTCACCTCTCTTCACACAGGTGGCCGGGGTGAATACCAATCAGTCATGCCCCTGTACACATGGGCGAGATTTCCCTACTGAATTCTGTACAAGTCAATTATTACTGTAAGTACGACCAAGGTAGGCATGGCTCCACAAGATATTTACGAACATGAAGCTGAATACTGGCCTTGCATAAAAATAAAATTTGTATTTAGCACCGCCTCTTACTACCCGTTCGGGCTATACACTTTAAGTACTAATTACGTTAATGGAATAGGAATTGGGAAGGGCAAATTAGAGGAAGTGAACCCGCATTTGCGTGGAGGGAGAGTGGAAAACCATTTAGGAAAAACCACCCCCAGTTCACCCGACCGAGATTCGAACCTCGATCTCCCCTTCCTCAGCAGTCAAGCTCAACACGACCAGCGCCAACTACGCCACCGAGGCGGGTACAAAATAAAAATATACAACAAGAAATGTTCAAAGTTTCGTAAAAATTAGTATATTTATCTGAAATCAGAGAAAAGGGGGTATGGGCGGGGACAAAATGGCTGTTTCTCAAGTTGTAATTTGACCAACAGCCTATCAGCCGTTGATTAACACAATATCAATTTAAAATGTGATTAGAAATCTTGGAGGGCGTTGCTTGCGCAGCAATGATAACTGACTTTAAACACCAATGATAAAGAATTGTGTATTTTCTTTAAAACTTTTGAACAAAATTTGCATTTGTGTTTTATGCATCTATCTTGAATTAAAAAAAAAATCTAATGAGTTTCTACCGAATGTTTTACACCTTCTGCTTACTGTGTCCTTAAAATAGTGTAAGTTGCTGATATTCCGGACTAGCAGTTAAGGCGCGTGGGCATCCACACATACATAAAAATAAATGTTCGGTTGTGTGTAGAAACAGGATGCACGGAACTCCAATTAACATTCAAAACAAACTCCAAATTGAACAACGTCCTGCCTACAATTTTCGAAACTCGCGGCGAGCCATCATTGGGTCGCAGCCCACAGATTGGGAACGGCTGCATTTAAGTCTAGCAAAAATTAGAAGTCTGGGGATAGTTTCAAGAGTTTGCATGATTTAACATACTTTTAAAAAGGTAAACTGCCTTATATAGATCTACTAATTTGTAATATGTAACTAAATATACTGTTTTAATGGTATGGGAGCACATTGATCTTCATAGCCAGACTTAGAACACCTCAAGTGGGGGGTTATACTAAATGCAGGAAAACACCTACCTACACGAGAATGAATGGGCTAGTCGCATATTATGGAAAACTGGCCCATTCCATTCTTGCTTGGGTAAGTGTCGTCTTGTATTTAGTATCAAAATCCACTTGGTTTTCTAAATGTATGTATATTTACATTTTATTTTTTTTAAACAGCAATATGCTACAAACAAACCAATAATTCCTATAAAATTGGTCACTATAACATTATTTAATTGTTTAATATATTACTGCCTAAAAATAAAAATAATAAAGGCACACTTACTTTTTCCTTATTAGCATCTATTACAATAAAATGTACTAAGATAAGCAACAGGCTTGTATGATATATATTTCAATGTGCTATCATCGTCCGCCATTAAATCGAATTGTTAAATTAAATTTGTAAGATCTCCACCTAGAGTTCTGCTAAAGGAGATTAGTTATTTTGATTGTTAACTTATAAATAACTACTTGGTAACATTAATATTAAAATTGTAAATTATTGTGTTGTAAACTTAAATTGTAATGGTAAAACATTGATAAATTAAATTTAAAAAAAATAGTGCACCACTTAAGGTGTACCAGGTCTGACAATGAAACTGGTCCATAAGGTGTAAATAAAAGTTAAAACGGTTTTGTCCGAGGGTGGGCGAACGTTTTAAAATTAGTTTTGATTATTTGAAAAATGTCTTGGAGACACGTGGATAGAACGGCTAAGTTCACCAATACTCTAATAATAGATCAGTGGTAGAGCTATAGCAGCACACTTACCTAGAAGTCTTTAGCTCGAGTCCTGTGTCCACGATTCATTTTTCAAATAATTTAATTTATTTGACATATTGTTTGGATTATTTTCAGTACAAAATCTTATTTCTCAATTGTATCGGTATTAACAGGTCAAAGTTAAATAGCCCTAAAGTATAAATGCTCCTTTTTTCAAATATTGTTGATTTGTACTGACTCATTGCCAAGGAGTTCATCTTGTCTGCTCAGCTCTGATCAGATCTAAGGATGTGGAGGCTACTGCATCAACTTGTCTCGTCTGGTCTGGTTTGCAGATGATGGAGAGGTCGGAAATCGAATTCAACCCACATGTACTGAGGTGTTTTATTCATATGTGGCTTTTAACTATTTTCTCTACTTATTGTACCGTCCGCATTCTTGCCCTATTCGTGTAGATAAACGAATAATAAGACGCGGTGAGTAAAAAAAAAAAAAATTGATCTGAATGTTGAGGGCTGTAACGCGAGCCGAGTGCAATGGGGGTGTTTCCCTAAATTGTAATTTTTATTTCAGTTTTCCATACTTTCTAGGCGGAGGTTTTTGTTTTGAATTTATTACTTTTTTTACTTACACGTTCTTTTACGAAATATTCTCTGGAGTTATCACTATGAGGGCAGTTTATTGAAAGTGCACCTACAATAGTATGCAGAGAAAGTGGGAAAACCACATGTAACCATTCCCAAAGCGCTCGACAAATATTCCTTCGAGCCTCAAACCATACCCATTACCAGCAACCCCGTGTAATGCGAGCCTGACGCCTTGAATGGTGTCACCAGTGGTGCACGTGGGATTATTGCCACATCCATTAAACTTAACCACCTAATAATAATAATAATAATAATAATAATAATAATAATAATAATAATAATAACTTGAACAGAATGAGTTGCATTAAAAAAATAGATTCATAAACTATAACTAACATAAGCATATACGATGAAATAATATTTTCAAATCATTTTGAGTTGTTAGAACTTGTGATATCAAAATCTATTTATTTAGAAACGGTTCAAACCTTCCAACGTGAGATAAAAAAAAGTTCTTCTATTGTAAAAGTATGTGGAAAAAAAAGAAAGCGCGCGTGATTTGTTGTCTGCTAGCATGTAACTTGTGTACCAGATGTTGAACCAACCTGTGACGTCAGAGCACACCTGTGTGGACATTCGGAACCTCCTGCGCGGCAACAACTGAGCATGTCACAACCTTCCTTATTTACCACAAGTCCTCGGGTTACTTGGCTTGCACTAAACACTTGTGTTTTCACACTCGCTCAGATACGTTGAAGACAACCAATTAATTGTAAAATAATAATCTCACTCTCCTTCAAGTAGCATGGTCACCTTGCAGTCTTATAAGCTTTGATCCAACCTTAAACTTCTCCAGTGGCGTGGCGGAATATAACGCAGTTCTGGAATGTAATATACTTTATTCAATCATATTTCTCCAGTAAAGTGGCTATAACGTAAGCCTGGAGTGTTGTGATTGTTTAATTGTACACTTATCCAGTGGTATGGCTATAACGTATCCCTGGAGGGATGTTACCCTTGTTCAATTTTACACTTCTCCAGTGGCATGGCTAAATTGTATCCTTGGAGTTTTGTAATCTTTGTTCAGTTCTACACTTATCCAGTGGTATGGCTATAACGTATCCCTGAAGTGATTTAACCCTTGTTCAATTTTACACTTCTCCAGTGGCATGGCTAAATTGTATCCTTGGAGTTTTGTAATCTTTGTTCAGTTCTACACTTATCCAGTGGCATGGCTATAACGTATCCCTGAAGTGATTTAACCCTTGTTCAATTTTACACTTCTCCAGTGGCATGGCTAAATTGTATCCTTGGAGTTTTGTAATCTTTGTTCAGTTCTACACTTATCCAGTGGCATGGCTATAACGTATCCCTGAAGTGATTTAACCCTTGTTCAATTTTACACTTCTCCAGTGGCATGGCTAAATTGTATCCTTGGAGTTTTGTAATCTTTGTTCAGTTCTACACTTATCCAGTGGCATGGCTATAACGTATCCCTGGAGTAATATATTATTATTATTATTATTATTAGCACCGCGTCTTACTACCCGTTCGGGTTATACGCACTTACGCTAATGTGTAAAGGTAGGGTGATTGTGAGATGAAAGGAAGGACCTACAGTTTAACGTGGAATCCGAACCACGGTGGAGGCCTGGCATTCCCCACATTCACAAGATGTCTTGTCAGAGGTGAAGGAAGGGTTTGGTAATCAAATAAATCTGTGCCGGGACTGAGGATTGAACTGGAGTGATATAATCCTGGTTCAATTTTACACTTCTCCAGTGGCGTGGCTATAACATTGCCCTGGAGTGTTCTAGTGGCATGGTTAAATTTTAACCCTGGAGTGTTCTAATCTTTGTTCAATTTTACACTTCTCCAGTGGCATGGCTATAACATTGCCCTGGAGTGTTCTAATCTTTGTTCAATTTTACACTTCTCCAGTGGCATGGCTATAACATTGCCCTGGAGTGTTCTAATCTTTGTTCAATTTTACACTTCTCCAGTGGCATGGCTAACTTGTAACCCTGGAGTGTTCTAATCTTTGTTCAATTTTACACTCCTCCAGTGACGTGGCTATGTGACGTAACCATGAAGTGTAGTAATCTTTCTTGAATCTTATACCTTACACCAATCTTACTTTAACTTGGCCGTGGAGTGCTGAGGATTTTTGTTTAATCCAACACTTCATCCTATGATCCTATAGTGTGTTTACTGATTAGAGCTTTGTGGTGGAATAATCTTTGTTTCTGTCACACAATCTAGTGAGGTGGTAAATAATCTTCAGACAAACATTGTAATGAAAGGGGGAGGGGCTTAATTTATAATCTGTCCAATCGTGTTGGGACTTGAATTGAGGATTTTTATCTGATTCTAATCTCTTTTTATCTAATAAAATGTTTTTATTTTAAGTTTGTATCACACAAGGATATTCTTTTTACCTGCTTCGGTGGCCGCATGTTCTACGGCGTCACTCTCATGTTAGACTGGACTGCCAATGATAGGGAGATCGGGGTTCAAATCCCGGTCGGGTGTAATGAGGATGGTTTTTCCTAAAATGTTTTCCACTCTTTCTTCATGCAAGTGCGGGTACATTCCCCTAAATTCAACCTACCTTATTCTTAAACCACTAACGTAATTAGTACATATGCGTATAGCATGAACAGGTAGTAAGACGCGGGGCTAAAAAACTATATTTTAATTTATTTTAAGACTACCCAGAGGCGTAGCTTTTGTGGGAATGAAGGGGGAAAAGAAGGAGGCGGGGGTTCGAGTGATGCGGTTGAAGTGTCGGAAAAATGGAAGAAACAAAAATGTTCGTGAACTTTTTTATCTCGATATTTAGAAGAGATCTTAATGTGAACAACGATCTTTGCTGACGTAATTTGTAACAAATGTTTGCCAGCCCTTGTAGGGTACATACAATCAAAGGCGTGGGGAAAAAAAGGTGGAGGGGGGACCGGCATTAATTGATAAATCCTCTTAGGGGGAAGGATGTCAATAAATAGACTGGTATACAAACTTGTATTGGCTAAAGGTATAAAAAAAATTCTAGCGAAGCCCCCATGACAAAATTTCCGTTATATGCCTTTATCCAATGGTCATCTTAAAGTTAATCAACGACTTCATCAGGAATTACAGGTGGATGCAAATAGTTGAGTAAACAGCTTTAGTCACTGTTCTTGCGTGAGCTGTACTGTGACAGTGTGATTCAAATGCTGTTCTGATTCAGGATTAGGATTTTGAGAGAGGAAGATTTAATTTCCGATGAACTTTCCATCGCTTTATTGTGATTTTTATATGGTTGTTTTAGT
Source organism: Timema californicum (assembly GCA_902141385.1). Taxonomy (NCBI): domain Eukaryota; kingdom Metazoa; phylum Arthropoda; class Insecta; order Phasmatodea; family Timematidae; genus Timema; species Timema californicum. The sequence goes on along the minus strand of CABFOW010004019.1, from coordinate 13,092 downwards.
CGTAGGTTGACCTTATACAGTTTAACCAAGCCAACTATTTCAGTGCCAACGAAAAGTGAGGTCTTTAACGTTCAAGCTTTTATTCGAGTTTTGTATTAGAAATTCACTTTAGTTTTTTTTACTTATTTGCACGCAATAATCGTATTTTACTTACTACGAAATTAAAATTAAACTTTGGGAGGTTATATCACTTTGCCTAAAATGGTGGAGTGGTCAAGGAAGAAAGGGTTATTTTGATCTTTCACCCTTACCCTTTAATTTGTACATAATTGTATATGAATAATAAATAAATATAATTGAGTATTTACAACAGTATCCGAATAACAGGAATAATAATCAGGTTTACTTTGCAACATTTCTCAAGGTGTTGGCGTGTATTTGTGTGTGTGTGTGTAGGCCTAAAGGCAGAGGGGGGAAATACATTCCGTGTCTAGATGAAAAAATCAGTTTAAAAGTTTGCAATGAGAGTTGATACCTTCTCTTCAATTTACTGCTGGCTCGTAATAAGCAACATAAGTCTAGTCGAGGTGGGCCTTGTCATCTTCTCTTCAACTGTTAACCAGTTAAAAGCAACATAAGGTAGAGAACGTTGAGGGGTTGTCATCTTTTCTCCGACTGCTGACTACATAATATAAACAACATAAGCTTTGCCATGGAGCTAATAAGTTACACGAGGATCAGCCGTGTTTTAGTTTTTAGACTCTTTTAACCCGGCTTTGATAGACTGGTTCGAATCGCGATGATTTTAATTAGAATGTAATATTATTAGTGATTGTTAATTAATGTCGTATTAAAAAAATTGAAAAGGATTTTTCCTGTTTTCCAAACAAAAGTAAAACAAAATAACTATATTTTGAAAAAAAAATAGTTCTTTTTGGATGTCTTTCTTATTAAATGTAGGTGACCTGGCGGTCTAGGGGTAAGGTGTCAGACTTCTATGCTGGCGGCTGGGGTTCAATCCTCGGTCCCGGCACAGATTTATCTGATTACCAAACCCTTCCTTCACCTCTGACAAGACATCTTGTGAATGTGGGGAATGACAGGCCTCCACCGTGGTTCGGATTCCCCGTTAAACTGTAGGTCCTCCATTTCATCTCACAATCACCCTACCATTACACATTAGCGAAAGTGCGTATAACCCGAACGGGTAGTAAGACGCGGTGCTAATAATAATAATTATTATTATTATTAAATGTATTTTAGAGATATACTTACAATTCAAATAATATAAGTATTGGTTTGCTTTAGGTACGTTAAACTTTTAGTTTAAGCATACGTATATACTGTTACGTATGTATTAATTTTAATGTATACTTTAAAATAAAACAGCATGTTTTTTTCCAAAAAAAAATATTAATATAAATGCGTGTTAGATCCACTATTTTAAAACTTTTTCCAAAACTTAAGATGTTTTGTTTTTCGTTTATTTGAGAAAAAAGAAAATCCCTTTTCAACTTGCTAATATGATAATAATCCTTAAATCTTATGTGAATGCGGGTGGGTGAACTCAAACGTTGTTGAAAACTACGGCATGAACCATAGTAATTTAACCCTAAATCTGTTATTATTGATAGATTTTTCCAACATTTGTTGTGACAGTCCGTATTTCACACAGTAATTGACTTAAAACTAATTTTGTACTGAATCAAGTACATCCGTGTTAGAGTATGTAGAAATATGGCACACCTATTATATCTAGACAGGACCATAACCAGAAATATACACATTTGTGTATGTGCATGATCGGGTTAGAGGGGGTGGGGACAAAGAGGAGAAAAGATCACTTGTGCTGAAGTCATAGGGGTTAGCAAGATTTTTTTATATTACAAAGTATCTCAAACATGAATGGTTATAGAGATTATTTATTTTATAAAACTCCAATAAGCTAATAACCTAATAGCATACTAAATACGATCACGATCAAAATTAACATGACCGAATGGTCTAAGTCATCACTTTCGTGTTAGCCTGGCCTGCTGAAGATGGGGAGATCGGGGTTCAAATCCCATCCGGGTTTACTGAAAGGTTTTCCCCCCCCAAACGGTTTCCCCCTCTTTCCCCTCAAATGCGGGTAAATTGCTTCCTTACTCATCCCTTCCCCATTGGAGTAATGAGCGCTTACATGAATGGCTAGTAAGACGCGGTTATATATAAATAAAACAAAAAAGTTTATTTATCTAAGGCTCCAAACATAGGGCCATACCGAAGGACGAGTTTCTGTTTTGGGGGTTGACACTTCCCTCCCCATAAAGAATGGTTGGTTAACCCTCTAAACCGCAGTCTTTCCCTTTTCTTACGTCCCTATGCGTTTAAAGCTTTAGATCATTGCATTTGTTAGTGTTTAGGGTGACAGTGCTCATACTTATAATGTGAATAATTAGAAATACCAACTATGAAGAAACCAGCGAGGTTCATCCATATTATTCAGTAGCGTAAGACGCGAATTCACACAAGCACGTTGAGTGCGAAAAACAACTTTTTAGGTATAAAGAGCACCTCCAAGGTTATTTTTGACCTCGAGATTCTCTCTCTTCTTGGTAATCTATGAGAAAGAGTGTGTGTGGGATGGGAGGGCAGTGTACAGGTAGCCCCCCCTCTTCTCATCCCCCTGGGCAGTGTCTGGAGCCAGCCAGCCGCGCGGTGTGATGCTGGTGTTGTTCACGGTCACACGGCCAGGCTGGCGACACGATGGCGGGCTTGCACCTGCACTCCAACCACTGCCAGCAACACCGGCTCAATCAACATCCCCTTCACATTCCTCGACTGGAGGAATTACATGGAGAACAAATAAACAACCACTACCCGTGTCGCCAAAACTCGAACAAAGCCTGGGCACTGCTCATCTCTTGCTGCTCTATCTATGTGACTTTGTAGGCTTACTGACCATCGGCTGTGCCCTAGCCCGGTGGGTGACTTACCCACGTGGTGTGTAACTTACTGGGGAGATAACTCGCTATCATGTTGGTTAAGTTTTCATGAAATGGCTACTTTAATGGCTTGGAGATTAATCTCTGCTTGTGACGTGGTTAACCCAATATCATGAGGGTTGAGCTATTGATGAAATGGTTAATTCACAAGCGTGGTGGTTAAATTACTGGCGAAATAACTTTCTTGCAAGGTGGTTAAGATTTTGCTGAAGTTATTAAGCAAACTGTGTTATAGTTAACTCACTAACCCGCATCGGTGGCGTAGTTAGCTAACGCGCTAGTTTTGGTATGAGCTAGACTGCCGAGGACGGGGATATCGAGGTTCGAATCTCAGTTGGGTGAACTGGGGTGGTTTTCCCTAAATGGTTTTCCACTCTCCTTCCACGCGAATGTGGGCTCACTTCCTTTAAATCCAACTCTCCAAATTCTTAACCCATTAGCGTAATTAGTATTTAAGCGTATAGACAGAACGGGTAGTAAGACGCGATGCCAAATAAATAAAAAAGTTTAAAAAAAAGCTAATTTAGTGATGAAATAGATAAATAACTCACTGGCATGATGTTTAACATATTAATTGCAAAATAAGGTGACCTGGTGGTCTAGGTACAAGGTGTCGGACGTATGTGCTGGGGGTCCGGGGTTCAATCCTCGGTCCCGGCACAGATTTATCTGATTGCCAAACCCTTCATTTACCTCTGACAAGACGTGTATTAATCACAACTTGTGAATGTGTGGACTTCCAGGCCTCCACCATGATTCAGATCCCACGTTAAACTGTAGGTCCTCCATTTCATCTCACAATCACCCTACCATTGCACATTAGCGTAAGTTCATACAACCCAAACGGGTAGTAAGACGCGGTGATGATAGTAATAATAATAATAATAATATTTGTAAAATACACTAATCATTATATAATGGAAGTTATCTCTAACTTAGGTGAAACGGCTATTGTACCGGTATAGGGGTTACGTTATGGATAAAGTATTAACTCATTGTTGAAAAGGTAAACCAATGGCAAGGGTGATGGGACCATTCAGAAGCCATTTATATTTCAATTTGTTTATTATTAATTCTTTCAACGGCCAAAAGATTGATATCATTAATATTATATAATGAATAATAATAATAATATTTAGCACCGCGTCTTACTAGCCGTTCGGGTTATACGCTTATTATATAATGACAGGACAGAAGGGAGTATTGTAAAATGAAATGAAATAAAATAAAAAAATTAATATTAATTGATATTATTTTATAACCAATAAACTACTCTCATGTAAAATTAAAATTTACTGAATTTCAATTCTTGACTTCTGAACAATTTTTGTTCTTAAACTGGTTAACTCTCTCTTGTTGGGGTGTTAACTTACTGAGGATAAATCTATTGTTGAAGTGGTTGACTACCTTGCTAGTGGTTAAATTATCAGTGAAGTGATTAACTTCAAGACATGGTTATTAAATAAATGGTAAATGGGTTCACTCATTGAAGTGTTGATTTACCTACCGATGAGGTGGTTAATTTGCTGTCGCGCAGTTCAATCTACTGGAATGTTCGTATCTTTTAATTGCCATTATCAATGTAAGAAGTAATATATATATTTGTACTTAACAATTTATTTGAATATATAGTATATATCTTTCTTTTATCTAAATTTTCGATTATTTTTTATTTGTTATAAAGAAGATATACAATTTATTTATATTTTAATAATATTTTATGTTTTCAGTATTAAATGTATTAATTTATAAGTCCACCTTGAATGCAGTTTTCATTTGAGTTTTCAAGGTGATACTCCCCAAACCTACAAGTTTGTTCTAGTAAAATTCAAACAGCTTTTCTAGACTAATCATTAATATCGTGTACGTTGTTTGCGTTCGTCATTTTGTGAAATGTGTTAAGCAATTAAAAAATATAAACGTAGAGACATGGGGCTATACGCTTTCTACAAACTTAAATTGTTGTAAACATAACTTAAAGCAAAGTTTTTTGTTAAGTCAGCTAGGAATTGAAATACAGCAGTCCACAAAATACGCCACTTTAAGTAATCAATGTATTTAATCACTTCTTCCTTTTTATTGGATTGACATTTTAAATTTATAAAGTCATAAAAACGGTTTATTCTAAGTTTGTTAAAGTACAGTAGACCTATGGCTTCTTTGGTGCTGACTGACAGCTCACAGCTGACTTCTGACAGTCAACATTTAGGTATATACCGTACCTAAATTTTTCTTTCTTTCTTTAGTGTTTTATTTATCTTCTTAATAGCTATCAGAAGTGACAGCTGCTAGACACATATTTTTGCAGATCATATGGTTCGGCGTAGGGATACATAATTTGGTCGGGTAGCTTTTCAAAGCCGTCAGCTGTCAGTCATCACCAAAGAAGCCATGGGGCTTCTGTAAATCCTTACAGCTCTATGCTATATTTTTTTAAGCGTTCAGCCACCTTAACTCTTTAACGTATGTGTCTCCATAAAGTACAAACATTGGTTAATAGACAGCAGGCAAGTGCCAGAATATCTTATTCTTTGGCGGGTGCTTCCATCTAGTGGCCGTTATATTAAGCTATAATCTTTATGTTATCTTGTGAATTTAATTGTATGATGCTGGTATTTTCGAATGTGACACAAAATATCGGTGTAGGTATCCTCGACTATGGTACAAAATGGCCGCATATACACGGAATGTGTTGAAATCATTGATCTACATAATATAGCGGATATCTGTGACTAAAATGTTTGAGCTGTCGTCTGCATGCCATTCTGTAGGAGAGAAAGAAATTTTCGGGTATCTCTTACACTCTTACACCCATACGAAGCCATCTGGCATTTTGACATCGTTCATTAATTGGATTGAATATACAGTATGAGATACAATCATGTGTAGTTTGTTTAGTGAAATATATGTGTTAATAAAAGTTTTGAAACACATAACAAAGCTCGAAACTGGAGAGTTTTTTCTTTAAATAAGTTTATGTATAGGATGATTTTGAAGGAAGCTCGTTTGGAAGGCTTTATCTCCAACCAGAATTCTACCCTATAGTGTTTAGGTAAGATAATATATCTTCCATTCTAAATGACCTTATCTTACCAAAATACTAATATATGATAGTATTCTGGTACGAAATAAAGCCTTACAGATTGGGATTTACTATAATCAGGGTTGATTAGATACTGTACTTTATACAAGCCTAAAACCTAAATTATCGTTTGAACGTAAGACTTCTACACAAAGTTTGTCTGTACCGACTCAGGTTTTAAATGGGTACGTAACATACATATATCAATATAAGAAATAACAAGATGAGGGTAGGTTTGAAAAATATAAATTTAATTAATCATAAGGCAGAACAAGGTACACAATGCATCTTAGGAACACCATCTCAATTAACATGGTCTATAAACTTGACTGAGTCAAGTTACCTATTAGGTTGATGAGCAGGGACAATAGTAAACATGGCGTGAAGTGCCCATTAGCTGTACGATAACACATTAGAAAAGCTAGTAGCAATCCGTCTGCTTGATACATTAACATGGAACATTCTGCAGACAATTGTACCGGGCAAGTTCAACGTCTGTGTTCTTAGCTATTACCTTTTATTAGGCTGGCACATGACCCATTGGTCTAAGCCAGTAGGCCAACAATAATACAACTGTTGGGCACCCCAAAAAAGAGGGCGAGCAACACAAAGTCAAAATAGTAGATACCACGAGCCGTGCCAGAAAGGCTAAAGCAGCCCACAAGTTGAACACCCAAGCGATGTACAACATAAATCAAACATAAAATATTAGATACCATGAACAGTGCCAGAAAGTCTGAAGCAGCCCACAAGTTGAACACCCAAGCGGCGTACAACATAAATTAAACATGCCTAACTAGGCACCGCCCCAAGGCCCTGAATAATCAGAATTATCTCTTTCCCGGCTAGCCACCTCCAAGACTGCTAAATAATCATGCGGGTTAAGGTGTGAGACTCACACCCATTGAAATTGCTAGTCATAAGGACTCCGCAGGAAAAATGTGAAGCACCATACGACTTCACTTTATATACTACTAATCAACTGTTTCCGCCAACAATAGTGTGGTTACACAGTTTAAGGTGTGGGATACACTCCCATTGAAACTGCTGGTCCAAAGACTCAGCATGACACTCACGTGAAGCGCGAAAGGACATCACTAGATATAACAAACTGTGACAGATATTAATTTAGATAATAGGCTAATCCTCTAAACTAATATTCCCTAAAATCTACGATGTGAATCCAGCCATGGTACAGGCTATTCATGATTCCTTTATTGATCTATCAAAGTCCAGGTTACTTTCTACGTTCCCGTCGATCCCTTGGCGATAACATCTTGATCACCGCTAAACGTAGGATAAGTTTGTTAAGAGACGACTGTCTAGGAAACATTGAATAATAGTAATCATATTGTTGCCAATAGAACCATGGAGTTTTATAGTGGTTAAACGCACTGCATTCTGGGACGGACGAGAAGAGGGGGTGATTAACCATTTAAGGGGTTCTGAAAGGTTGAGTCCGCCTAGTGAGCTGGTTGAGTGCCGTCTTCAGTTGATCAAGAAGCTCGGAAAGGTCAGGGCGATATAATTGAATGGCACGGTCAGCCCACCATTCTGACGGCATCCTTTCTGATGGGGCCGGAATCGTTCCATGAAGTATCCAAGACGTTGGTATGTAACACAGACGTCTGTGTATTACAAAACTTGTATGTAGATCAGGGAAGAATAATATGTGTGTATTTTACCCATGATTAGTTGCTCCAAATTTTAGGTTCGAAAAAGGGCTGGACTAGTTTAGCCCTTTACATGTCATTCAAACAAATGTAATACAGTAGTTAGATAACCTGTTTCATTATAGCTATCGAACTTTCAACATAATATGGTTTCTGAAAACAGTATACAAGATATGAGACAACTTTTTTTAAAAATGGTAACATAATAATACCGTAAATTGGGGTGAATAGGATCGGTGGGGTGAATAGGAACAAAACTTCATGTAATTAGAAAAACATTACCCTAAAAACAAATATTACTCTTTTAGAGATGTTTAGTTTTTGCCAGTTGGATAAAATAATAATACGTTGGGAAATCAAGTTTTGTGTTGTTGGTATCACTGCTTTCATATTTAAACGTGTGCAAACAACGCCACTAAAAACCACGGATATTTGACATTGCCAAAACTTCTCCTGTAAGTAGAAAATTACTGTTAATATAGACGTAAGATTATTATTTTTTAATTCCCTGTAGGCATATAGCAATATGTCATTATAACATTTCCATTTCTCTTTCATAGTGAATGTAAAAAACAAATACTAGCTGTGACGTCATAGATGTGTAATCTGTGGGGTGAATATGTACACGATGTTTTTGTCTTTCTATTTACCCCACATAATATATCAATAGTGTTTTTTATTCCTTTTTTCCCATAGAGTAATATATGTTAAATGTAACGACTACATATAGTACTTCTAAGAAGGGAGGTATCTACTTTTATACTATAATAAGTGTTTTTGTTGCAGGTTTTGGTAAATATGCCGTGAAAATATCAACCTGTAGCTCTAAAAAGCATGAATAAGAAGTACACACCAGAAGATCCAAAGTAAGCCATTAATGATATCACAAAAGGGCTTAGTTACAGGAAATGTACTCAAAAGTTCAATATTCAGACTACCATCCTACAGAGACACGGGAAAAATTATCAAACTAAGAACAAAGGAGGACAGACAACACTAAATGAAGAAGAGGCAGTTTTAGTTGACTGTTTGAGAGTTTGTAACGGCTGGGGCTACCCTCTTGATTCACTCACTTACAGTTACTAGTGCGAGATTATCTTGAACGCCAAGGAAAACTTATACAAAAGTTAAAGAACAACACTCCTGGCCGTGACTCGGTATTCTTTTCTAGCTCGTCACAAAAACTCATTGTCAACAAGAATGTTCCAGAATATTAAAAGGTCGAGGGCAGCTGTGTCTCCTGATATCGTCAACATATATTTTGACGAGCTTGAACGAGAGCTTAAGGACATACCGGCAAATCACATCATCAATTATAATGAGACCTATTTGTGTGATGATCCAGGAAAACGTAAATTGATCTTCAGGCGTGGATGCAAGTACCCAGAAAGGGTATAAACTCTTCAAAAGCATCTACTTCAGTGATGTTTGCTGCAAAAGGAGTAGGTAAAATACTGCCTCCTTATGTCATTTATAAAGCGCAGCATTTGTACGAAAGTTGGAAGGAAGAAGGTCCAAAAAATCATATAAGTTCCCTGGGCTGTTGAAAAAAACTGTGCGATTCTTTTAAGGAGGAAAATCTGAAATCTGGATTCAAAAAGTGTGGCATTGTGCCTTTAGATCGTACTGAAGTTCTCCAGATGTTACCAAACTTAGACACTAGTACCGGTATGTTTACTGTAAACAACATAAATGATAATTACATATTTAAATATATTAAAGATTTATTCGTATTTGTACAGTATTACCTGTAAAACTGAATTGTATATCCTTTAATGTAAATGGTTTTTCAGGCAAGTGTGGTATAATACTTCATTATTTTTAAACAACAAAACCTTTATTGATCAAAGACATGTTTTCACATAAGGACATTGAAATAAACCAGTCAATTAGTTTATGAATTTATGAGGATGCTGGGCATGTCAAAGAAAAATTGAAGAAAGAAGAACCCCACATTATATTACGGGGGAGCGTTGGAACTGTAATCAAATGTGTTCGTTCTTCATGCACCACTACCGCTGTATTACAGAATGTTTGATTTCTTTATATTCATCTATTGCTGTGATCTTTGTTCACCAATGTATCCAAACGTTTGTTACAATGTTTTGCAACAGTACTCATGTTTTACCCTAGGAAATTATTATATTTCTATCAGTTAAAATTCTTATATTCTAGTCTTAGGCTTTAAATTTTATAATGCTATAAATCTTATTTATTTTATATACGCTTATTTATAATTATGGTAGATTCTTTGACCATTAAGCTAGGGGCTTATCCATAAATACAAATTTGTCTCTCAGGTGTCGTGGCGTTTTTAGCTGTAGTAGGTCTACATAACCAAAAAAGTACTTTAAAACAACCTACATAAAAGAAAGAATTTTTAATAAACACATAAAAACTTGCATGATGAATATTAATAATAAGTAGGCTAGGCATACTTCTGGTCCTATGTTAGAAAATTGATTCATGCACTCACAGCTGCATGTCACTATATAGCGTTTGGCCATATATGATTCCTAACCATTTCCTGAAACGCCTTTGAATCAGCATAATAATATCGACTACATAAATCTATTAATATTTTCACGTATTAATTATTAAAATTTGTATAATGACAGATTTTAACAAGAACTAGGCCAAATTATCTTTTACCAATAGCTTTCCACGTAAACGCCAGTACAGTACAGTATTTAATTTAAGTTGATAACCAATAGAGCTATTTTAAATAATTGTTTATATAAATGGACTTAATTAATCCTATAATTATGTTATTGGTACTAACGGTGTGCCTTTTTTCTTCTTCAGAATATGCTAGGGTCAATGCAACAGCATGCGATTTCAAGGATAGCGCTGACCTTTATATAAAAACGCAATTGGGAACAGGTCTTTGTGAAATTAGGAAAAGTGAATCATGGTTTTTCACAAGACATTTAATTTTGTTATTTAATATGATCCGAATAAGATTTTTTAAAACATATAATCTTTCCATGTTATTTTCATGTATATATGCTTGAAATAAAATGTATTTAATATTTTTAATTCCTTTATTTACACATAATTTATTTATTAACAACGCCTCTTAATACCCATAGGCCTACAGGTCCTAATTATTCTAATGGGTTAGGGATGAGGCAAGTTGTTACGGGAGGAAGTGTACATTAACTTGGTGACCTGGCGGTCTAGGGGTAAGGTGTCAGACTTCTATGCTGGCGGCCGGGGTTCAATCCTCGGTCCCGGCACAGATGATTCCACGTTAAACTGTAGGTCCTCCATTTCATCTCACAATCACCCTACCATTACACATTAGCGTAAGTGCGTATAACCCTCACGGGTAGTAAGACGCGGTGCTAATAATAATAATAATAAAAATAATAATAATACATTAACTTCTTGAAATTAAATAGTACAGTTTTATTTTTAAGATTTGTAAAAATTTCGACATTTTTTTAGCAGTTTTATTTCTGAAAATTAACAGGCATGTATTGTAGTATAGTCCGATAACGGGGAGATCGAGGTTCGAATATATGTATGGTCTACTAAGGGATATCTTTCTATAATGGTTTTCAAATTACCCTCCACACGAATACCGGTATACTTCTTCCAAAAATCAACCCTACTCATCCCTAAATCATTTGAATAATTATTATACACGCACACTATACAAACAGGTATTGAGAAGCGATCTGTTATTAAATAAAAAAAACTTAACTTTATTGAAAGTGAACCGTCGCTCTAGTTAACACCAGAGGCGGCGATTGCTTAAACAAGGTAAATAGACATGATAGGCGACACTTGAAAGCAAAGATATAAATGCATATTAACATTTTAGTTTAATGTGACAAAGGTAGAGAAAGTACAAACAGCATCTTCAGAACACAAACCAATATATACTGAAACGGTCCATAGACTTGACCAAGGTAGTAAGTTACACAGATTGCTGAATAACAAATACTCTCTGAGAGAGAAAGATTGGCATGAAGCGCCAACGATTTTGAAAAGAAGGTTAATTTCAGGCTTAACTTGAGAGACTCCAGTCCTCCTCTTAATATGTATTGTCAGGCTAGCACTAACATTTATTTGCTTTGTTTCTGCTGACGCTGCTCGCAGACAATTCTAGACAGCAAACTGAAAAGCTCTGATTTGTTTCTGTTCACAGATAAAAAAACCTTTCCAGTTCTTAGGAATAGGAGTATCCACAGTAGCTCGGCGTCATACTCGTGTTCCACGAGCAATCCTTGTTTCAGACTTAAGGCTATATTTTCGATATTCGTTGAACCCAACGTCAATCCGTTGACTGTCTGCCCATTCTCGAATAAGTATTCTGGCAGACTTGTCACAATAGTCTTGCAAGGTGTTGGCTTCTCCAGGATTGATTATGTGGATCATCGCTGGTCCATCAATAATCACAGCTGAAGCTTGGATTTTGGAGCTTATCTTTATCACGATGTTCACTGAGTTTATTAAAACACTGAAGGAGGTCTGATTTCGAGATTTTTCTTAGTTTTACACAGTCTGAAAGTGATGGTGTGAAGGTCTGACTCTCATACATAAAGAAAGTTTCCATGTTTGAGTCTCTGCATTCAATGTAGAGTTCCGCGAAGAGACTTTCATCACAATTTGCTTGTTTCAAAATACTTTAGCCTTGTTTATATTTTTGTTTAGTGGCACATGAAACAGCATTAATTTGTTTTTCTTTATTAGTTCCTCAATTGGGATTGATATCTTTTTCAAACGCTAAGAAACGTATTGCGTAAACCTGGCCTGGCCAGGCCCCTTTAACTTAAACAGGTATCTAATCTCATTTTTGGCTGCAATGTATTTCGTTATTACATTAATGAGCTCAAAGATAGTATCATAAAAAGGATTTTTTAAATTTCCTCACTACATTTCTTACATCTAGGAAAAACTTTCACTGTAATGAGAGTTCACTTTCATGGTGTTTATAAGAATTTAATTTATCAAGGATGTGCTCTGCGGCGTCCCTTACAATCATTGCGAATTTAGATCCTGCCACCATCCATCTAATATATATCATATTAAATGACCGAATCTTCGTGATAAAGTATACACAAAGAAAAAAAGGATAATATACCATTTATAACATAAGAAAATAAGAAAGTCAAAACTTAAGTGTTCCAAATTTACACTTCACAACTGAAGCTAGAAGCCCACCTCTTTCACAACTTATTTCTTACTATTAGTAGAATTGGTTTATCAATTAGAAAACTTGGAGTGAGGGTTTAAATAAGGAACCTGAGTTTAAGTATCCATTTTATTGTTAAGATATTTTATTTCCAGAGCATTGTATTTAATGAAACTATTTAAAAACCTCATAGAGAATAGCTATTCTCAACTGAAATAGTGAGCTCCAACCACAGTTTTCCAGACAATAAATTGCTAAAACACAGCA
>CABFOW010004018.1:39722-59497 GCA_902141385.1 Timema californicum | reverse complement strand
GGGGGGGGGGTTCGGGTGAACGCGAGAAAAGGCCACTATTTTTACAGTTTTTGTAGCGAAACATTCTTTTGATCAAAATAAATCAAATATTACTCCAGTAGAAAAATGGGGTTTAATTTTCTTCACGCGGTGATATCAACAGCTGTTGAATATCTGTCGGTATTAGATGAGCAACTTTTTAAATGAAGAGAAAAAGTTGTCATTAAATTCCAGGTCACCATTGACAGATATTCAACAAAATGTTGATATCACCGCGTGAAGAAAATTAAACCCTCTGTTTCTACTGGAGAAATATTTGGATAATTTTGATCAAAATAAATTGTCATTAAATTCCAGGTCACCATTGACAGATATTCAACAAAATGTTGATATCACCGCGTGTTTCTACTGGAGAAATATTTGGATAATTTTGATCAAAATAAATGTTTCGCTACAAAAACTGTAAAAACAGTGGCCTTTTCTGGCGTCCCTTACATCCCTGCCTTAACGCTTGGCGGTGTCTGGCGGTCAGGTCAGTTTCACCAACATTCTCAATTCAAATTTCCCTTCCCCGTCAGTAAAATATTTATCTTTGTATTTTATATGATGGAGACGACACGTGATCTACATAGCTTTCGGAGGGATTTCCCTGACTGGCCGCAGGGTGGCCAACTGTTCCGGCAAATCCACTGCACTTTCCTCCCCAATAACTGTGTGTGTGTGTGTGTGAGAGAGAGAGAGAGAGGGAGAGAGGAGTGAAACGGAGGTGTAAGAAAGGCAGCAAGAAGCTTGACGATGAATACGCAATCAGTTGCGCGGTTATTCTACATATGAAGAGCTCGGAATAACACAAGACTAAGTACACAAAGTATTGAGTCTCGATTTTATCTGCAAGTTCTATCACACCTGGGACCTCCTGAGGAGAGACTCTTTCTTTAAGCCAATCCTATTCGTCCAGGTCGGTCAAGCAATCGGTTTAGTTGGGTCTCCATTTATTGTCAAATGACAAATAATATTTTGGTGTCAAGTAAATTATTTTGGTTGGGTTTGCTCTGGGATTTTTTTAAATTTAAAAATGAGCTTTATCAATTAAAAAAAAACTAGTTGCTCGTAAATCGAAACTGCTTATTATTTGTCAAATTATATTTAAAGACTCTCTAAGATTTTATTGATATATTATTTTTAATATAGCTTTATAAATAATAGATAATCATCAATAGGTTTGGTGACCTGGCGGTCTAGGGGTAAGGTGTCAGACTTCTGTGCTGGGGTCCGGGGTTCGATCCTCGGTCCCGGCACAGATTTATCTGATTACCAAACCCCTTCCTTCTACCTCTGACAAGACATCTTGTGAATGTGGGGAATGCCAGGCCTCCCACCGTGGTTCGGATCCCACGTTAAACTGTAGGTCCTCCATTTCATCTCACAATCACCCTACCATTACACATTAGCGTAAGTGGGTGTAACCCGAACGGGTAGTAAGACGCGGTGCTAATAATAATAATAATCAATAAGTTTAGACCCATTACTGTTTCCAGCTTGTGGCCTAGGTGGGAATCGAACCTGGAGCCATTGGCAGACACGCTACCAACTGAGCTAAGGTGTCGGACTAACAAGAAGTGTATTATTTTTTTTAAGTTTTGTTACTTGAATTGAACATGTTATGTAAAATAATCACAACTGGCACATTCGTGGCAGGAGTGACTATGTGCTAGCGAGCTTGGCTGGCTTTTTTAAATTTTGATCTTAAATTTGAATCAAAGCCGGCTGCCCTTGAATAAGTTTAAGTACCCAAAGCAGTTTAGGGGGCCCCGTGCTCTAACACGTTACTCTCATGTTGGACTAGACTGCCGAAGACGGGGAGATTGGGGATCTATCCCGGTCAGGTGCAATGTAAGTTGTTTTTTTTACTAAATGTCTTTCCAATCACCTTCCACGAAAACTCGGATGCACTAACCCTCAATTAAACTTGTATAATTCCTACCCCATTAGTTTAATTAATACATAAACGTATAATCCGAAGGGGTAATAAAATTCGGTGCTAAAAATTAATGATCCAGACAGCCTGAAAAAATCCTTCACGTTGATAAAAAAAAAAGCTAAACAAAGCTAAATTACGTCTAAAGGAGAGATATCTATCTATCTTTTCACCCTTTGAATAATTTTAATGTTATTTCTATTCATAGAAATGTGACCACTAACACCAACATTTTTAATATATAACTTATCAATGTGAAACGAATGTTTTCTCAGAGCAGGCCTGCAGTCACTTAGTTCGTTGTTGCACAACCGACCCGTGGCCTTCACATTTGAAAGCTGGGGAGAAAAATGACTCCTCGATATATTACCCTGGGACTATGGAATAATATAACCTCGCGTCAAATATTTCATATCGATTTTATTTTGCTTTTATACCAAGACAGACAGAATATTCAAATGTGAACCCCCCCGCCCCCCTTTTTTCCCCACCGTTGGGCAGCACATATTCTCCCACCAAAGTGCCCACTAAGTTACTGTAAAGAGGTTTTTTATGAAGGGGAGCTGAAGAGCAAGGAATAGCTAAACAGGGAACGATCAAGGAACAGTTAAATAAGGAACGAACAAGGAATAACTGAACAGTAAAAATAAGTAGGGCGCAGCTAAACAGAGAACAAGTAAGGAACAGTTTAGCGGTAAACGAGCTAAGTAACAGCTAAACAAGGAACACTTAAACACGAAAAGAGTAAGAAGAAGCTAAACAGGGAACAAGTAAGGAACAGTTTAGCAATAAGTGAGCAAGGAACAGCTAAACAAGGAACACTTAAACACGAAAAGAGTAAGAATAAGCTAAACAGGGAACAAGTAAGGAACAGTTTAGCTATAAGTGAGCAAGGAACAGCTAAACAAGGAACACTTAAACACGAAAAGAGTAAGAAGAAGCTAAACAGAGAACAAGTAAGGAACAGTTTAGCGGTAAACGAGCAAGTAACAGCTAAACAAGGAACACTTAAACACGAAAAGAGTAAGAAGAAGCTAAACAGGGAACAAGTAAGGAACAGTTTAGCGGTAAACGAGCAAGTAACGGTTAAACAGGAAAGGAGTAAGGAACAGTTAAACAGGGAACCAGAAAAGATCACGAAGTATGCCAAATATCAACAAATCACCAAATTGTGTCCATCGATTAGTATCTACTAACAAGAACAGATGTCATGATAATACTAACTTGATATTTAAATTAAGTCAAAACGAAGATTTCTGAACCTAACGGGACCTAACTTTAGGCATTGGGGAAATATCACAGATAAAGTTGATCTAGTTCGCGGCATGTTATTGTCACTGTAATTCCATTTTACTCATTATTTATCTAGAAAATCTAAACTATTAGCAGTAAGTAAACCCATGAAAAACAAATTCAATAAATTAATGTTTATGATAAAAATATTTATTGAATCCATAGCAATTATTAATATAATGAGGACGCGAACACCCTGTTTCCTGTTTGTTGCGTTGCGTGGTATTTTTACCTACCAAAAAGGCGTTAAATCCGTTGTTACCCCTTAGACAATAGGTGAAAAGCACTGCATTTCTGTTTGTAAAGATGCCCGCCTCTCCTAGCGCAGGCGTTACAATCGTTTGTGACCCCCTTCAAGAGTAGGTGAATGTTCTGCATTCTAGTTTGATGGGTTGCGGGGTTTCTAGGAGACTTGACAACCGGTCTAGTTAGAGGAAGGATCCTGGTTCCATCCTGCCAGTCCCCATGGTCGAGTGGTCAGGGAGGCAGACTACACGTCTAGTTGACACCGGGTGTACATTTGCATAAAAGTTTATCATGTAAGGGTTTGCCATATTTCTCAGCCATATTAGATTCTTGGAATCGGATTTGTGTGTTCACAGTTGAATGTGATCTTGTGGGTTAAGATGTTATATACATTTTATTTTCGTGCACTATATCTTACTACCCCTTCGGGCTACACGCAAGTAGTTTTTTGATTTAGATAAGTATTTATACAGTAGCCCCGTGGCTTCTTTGGTGCTGACTGACAGCTCACAGCTGACTTCTGACAGTCAATATTTAAGTATATACCTAAATTTTGACTGTCAAAAGTGACAGCTGCTAAACACATGTTTTTTTAAAGCTGTCAACTGTCAGCTGTGAGCTGTCAGTCAGTACCAAATAAGCCATGGGGCTACTGTAGGTTTACTTAATGTCTCAAATAAAGAGTCTTAAGATACATTTATCGTAATGCTTATTGCACAGAAATATTTAGCCCAACTGACACAATTATTTCAGCTCTGTTTAAGACACCATCTGAGTCTGAATCAGTGACTAAATTGTTTCCCTTATTACTCCCCTTACTACCCCCTTATGAGGAGTTGAGTCACGCCCCCTTCCATAGATCAATGCTGGTATTTATTTGACCTTCATTCAAACATTGTTTAACGATGTCAAGTTTAGCTTCCTTCCATTTCCCAAACGAAAATGCAATCAATTTAAAAACCATTAATTTGAACAGTTGCCCGCCGACCCCTTACCCCCACCTCCTCCCTTTCTAGCTTCACTTCAATTGCACGAGGAATATTCCGGTCTCCTTTAATTGGTTCGAGATGGTCACGTGATCTTTCAAAAGGGGGGTCTTGGAGCGACAACGGCACAAGGTAATAATGTGCTGTTTTATACCAGAATAGCGATGCACTTAACTTTAACTTAACCTAAAGTCACAACAGAATATTCTAAAATAATTGATGATTTTTTTTAGTGGTTTAAAGGTCTCAGAACTGACATCCTCATGATAAATAACGCAGGATGAGGATATATATATATATATATATACATATATAGCACTGTGTCTTACTACCCGTTCAGGCTATATGCATATGTACTAATTACGCTAATGGATTTAGGGACGAAGAAGGTTATATTTATAGAAAGTGTACCTTCCCTTGCGTGGAGGGAGAATGAAGATTATTTTGGAAAACCAACCTCAGTACGCCTGACCGAGATTTGAACCTTGATCTCCCCGTCATCGGCGGTCTAGTCTGGTGTGAGGGTAGCGCGTTAGACTGTGCGTCCACCGAAGTGGTTGATTTCTCACTTCAACTAGACGGTGCCCTTAAGGTGAGATGGTATGATGGATTGCGAGATAAGGTCAATGTTTTTTATAGTAAACTTTTTTTATTCAGCCAAACAAATCAAATATTTCTCAACTAGAAATATAGTCAAATTTTCTTCACACGGTGATATCAACAAATTGTTGAATATCCGTCAAGGGTGTCCTGGAATTTAATGATAACTTTTTCTCTTCAGTTAAAAAGTTTGTCTAATACCGCTATGATCATGACAGATATTCAACAACTGTTGATATCAACACGTGGAGAAAATTAAACTTACAGTAGCCCCATGGCTTCTTTGGTGCTGACTGACAACTCACGGCTGACTTCTGACAGTCAACATTTAGGTATATACCTAAATTTTGACTGTCAGAAGTGACAGCTGCTAAAACGCATGTTTTTGCGGATTATATGGTTCGGCGTAAGGATACATAATTTGGTCTGGTAACTTTCCAAAGCCGTCAGCTGTGAGCGGTCACTCAGCACCAAAGAAGCCATGGTGCTACTGTATGTTCCTACTGAATCAATTAGTGATTTAAGTTAGAATTATTTTTTTAAATATTTGCTATAAAAACTCCGAAAGCCCTGGCGTTTTCTCGCGCCGCCTCTTCTCGAACTCTCGCCACCTCCGACGGACATGAGCCGTTGTTCCACGCGCGCGTCTCATGTTGTTGTAATTATATTTTTATTCAAGCGGGCACGATAGGGGTTGGTCGCCCCCAAAGAACCGGGACAGCAGCGAGCACACACTTACAAAGTGAGTCCCGTGGAGGGTGTAAGGGATGGATCTTCGTCCCTCCCTTACGGGGGCGCCCCGTCACTACGCGAGTGATGGATGGTTTTTAAGGGTGAATCTGCAAACCACCCCCTTACCACTCCCCTCACGCGAGTTAAATAGCGCCCTGGAAGGTCACGGGGTTCCTTTGGCTTCATTCTACATTTTACACGAGTTGGACACGGTACAGTCAGTCACAACTGCTGATAGGAACAGTTGGCGTCATTCTACATTTTACACGAGTTGGACAAGGTACAGTCAGTCACAACTGATGATAGGAACAGTTGGCGTCATTCTACATTTTACACGAGCTGGACAAGGTACAGTCACAGGCATCAAATTCTGACTGAGGAACGGTTGGCGTCATTCTACATTTTACACGAGTTGGACAAGGTACAGTCACAGGCACAAATTCTGATTGAGGAACGGTTGGCGTCTTACTAGCCGAGACTACAGGAGTACATCCACAATCATCTATGGCTTCCCCTCCCCCCGCGACTTGCTGTCACCGAACACAGTGCGGGCCAGAAACATAGTTAGAACGTTATTCAAATTATTTTAGTAGGTTCATACGTCAAGTCGTGGGATCTCTCTCTAGCTGTCACTTTTCGTAGATATTATCAATACCTATAAAATAACACTAATAATTTAATAAAATGTGATCAATGCTGACCGTAAAATTATTATTATTATTATTATTATTATTATTATTATTATTATTAGCACCGCGACTTACTACCCGTTCGGGTCATACGAACTTACGCTAATGTGTAATGGTAGTGTGATTGTGAAATGAAATGGAGGACCTACAGTTTAACGTGGAATCCGAACCACGGTGTCGCGCCCTACCACCCCAAAGTTGTGAAATCATCGCATTCAACCCTTCCCATAGGGGGTGGGAAAGGGTAACATTCAGCGGCCAATAAAGAATGAAAACGATGGTGCTTAATTCCCCCTATCACGTGACGCCCTATTGTCAAAGGAGGGCCAATCATATCAAAGAGTAACAGTTGTTAATCTATTCAACGACTTTGGAAAAAAAAACTTGGGTGGAAAGTGAGTCAAGTCTCTTTAGAGGGATTGAATCCCCCCCTCCCCTAATTAATAAACATTCTGGTAGTAAGCATACATTAATGTGTTAGGGAAGAAGAAGATTAAATTTAGATGAAGTATACCCACATCTGCGGGAGGCAGAGTAGAAAATCATTTTGGAAAAAACTATCCTCATTACACCCGATAAGCGTTCGAACCCTGATCTCCCCGTCATTGACAGGCCAGTCTATTGTGATAGTGATGCCTTAGACCATGTAGCCACCGAAGTGGGCTGTAAGAATTAAAAAACACATTTTATTTGTAATTTTTAACTGACTTAAATAAAGTGATTGTATAAAATGATGTTTCCACCAACCATGCCTCCTACAATGTCATCAGTCGATTACTTTCAAAGATGGCTGTGGAATGAAGTATATAGCTAATAACGAGTGTGTTTTGTTTGTTTCAGAAGGCGGGATGAACGGTGACGCGAGTAACGACGAACGAAGCGGTAGCAGCGAGGTAGGAGCGGGGGAAGAGTTGGAACAAGATGGCGACTCCCTTGACTCGGACAGGGGAGGAGCGCTCAACCTCGTGAGTTTGATCTCTTATATCTCAAGGAGGAAAAGGGGTAGCTCGAATCACTACTCACGTGCGTGATCAGCATCAACGGCACGCCATTTTAAGGAAAATGCCAGCATTATACAAACACTGCGTTCGTATTAATAGATATGAGTGTAGTCTAGATCAGTGGTTATCAACCCGAGGTATTTGTACCCCTGGAGGTTAGCTAAGATATACTTAGGGGGTACGTAAATTAAATAAATAAATATATATTATTTTATGATAAACACTGACTTATCAGGGTAAGATTTAGATCTAGTCACAAGAAACCTGGATGTAAGGACATGATATCCGAAAATGTCATTTATTTTTCTCTCTCGCCATCTCTCTCTTATATATATATATATATATATATATATTATAGAATAGGTATAACTTGCATTATGCACCAACAACTTTGGAGAAACCTGCTTCGGTGGCCGCGTGGTCTAACGCGCTACTCTGGCAGTAGACCAGACTGCCAATGACGGGGAGTTAAAGGATCGAATTTTGTTCGGGTGTACTGAGGCTGGTTTCTCCAAAATGGTTTTATATCATTTTTACACCAATAAATGGTTTTTATAGAAGCTGAATATATTTATATAGTTTAAAAAAAATGAATTTATCGATAAAGGTAAAGTTTTAATAATAAAAGACTTAGTAAGTAATTAAGCATTTGAAATTAATCTTGATTTCAGTGTGTAGTTTGCTGTATTTCATGTGAGTACTAACTATTTCGCTCAATTTTTAAAATAATTAAAACCAATTCGTTTACAACTTCAGGCGAATTTTTAACCAACTTATGGAAATGTTAGCTAAACTAAAACTTTAAAGACCTGAGCTGGGTAAGTTTGGCTCTTCCTCTAAAAGGGTGTTTTTCCAAATCGCCCCTCTAAGGACAGCTGTTCACCCCCTCCCCTCTTCGTCCGATTGACTGAGGGGTGGGGAAGAGAGAGATGGTAATTTGTTTTTGTTTTCAAGTTGTCACTACTTTCATCCCCCCTCTCGAGTCTGTAAAACAGTCCTTGATAAATCTTATTTGTCTCGACTCCTTAGTTCTTGAAGGGTCCCGTCTGTTGGGAAAACAAGCGTAATTCTCCTCTGTAAAACATTTTATTGACTGAGGTTGATTCTCAAGGGACCCGTGTTTGATAACTGCGTATAGCTAATACAAATAATTATTCTTTGAGACATTTTAGAATAAAAATAACGTTATATAGTATAGCCACTTTAAAAGTATTCATACGTCAAGTCTTGTGATATGAAGCTGTCAAGTTTGATATATATTATCGATATCTATAAAATTACATTAAAAAAATTAAAAGGTTTTTAATTTTGGCCGCAAAAACGTTTAGTATTGTGTATTTTTAAAATTACCTTCCTGTGAGAATTGGACTGTAGTTCACTTCTCGAACACAAGTACTTGGCGGGATTGCCTAAATTACCCCTGCTTACAGTAACTCACACAAGTATAGATGGTTTATTCCAAGAATACTAGATGACAGGTCTACCTAAATTACCGTATCTATAGTAGCTATCTTTTTAGCACCGCATCTTACTAAATCTTTGGGTTATACACCTATATACTAATTACGCTAATGGGGTATGGATAAGGAATATTGAATTTAGAGAAAGTGTACCCACATTTACATGAAGAAGGAGAAAGAAACCATTTAGGGAAAAATACTCAACACACCCGACCGGGTTCGAATTACGACCTCTCCTTTATCGGCAGTAGAGTTTATTGCGAGAGTGACGCCTTAGACCATGCGGCCACTGAAGTGGGCTTACCTATCATTTGAGGTTACCCAAACCTACCAGAAGGCCTACTCGTTTGTGTAAAACATTCTTGAAATAAAAAGTTACAGCCTTTTTTTTTACCTTATAATCGAAAAAACTGTACAAATATGCGGAGGTGAGAATTAATCGCGTGCCTATTAATTGGAACGGAAAACGTTGCTTTTTTTTTTTTTTAGCTAAGAAGCTACTGTACATACAACCAGTCAACCTGGCAACTGTAAAGGTTACTAGATCTATTTTCACTTTTTCCTACGTCTGATCTTATAATCTGCAGATGTCACTTTTGATGGGTTATTGACACCTATTAAATAGTAAAATGTTATTACTTCTGGCCGTTTTCAAATATGTTTGTACACCATAAAACGTGAATACGTCCTAAAACCTGAATCATCTCTAGATATATAAACAAGTCCATGTTGACAAATCTAAAAGTTCTTTTTCCGTTCGAATACATTTCGAATAGCAATAATGTTCTCTTGATTTTAAAAAAAAACCGAACCGAATAAAAATATAGGAGAATCGGATGAGAGAGCAGAAAAAAAAAGAAGTAATCGCCGTTTGGTTTCATCTTGAAGTGTATGATGGGTCTATCTTCATTACCATACGTCTCGAGCAGGCCCACCAGTGCTGCCCTCTGCATATCAATACCAGAACTAGCTTTCAATCTTCCTCCATGGCATAGCAAGTTGACCGATCTCTATGGCTCAACCAATCTTCCGACCTCGGTAGACTGCATTCTCTTTGCGGCGCGCTCTTTTGTTTGAAAAAGGAATGGAAAAAAAAAGGGGAAGGGGGGGGGGAGAATGGATAGATAGCTTGCCTTATCAGCAAACCAAAAAACTTAGGTTGAGGAGGCCTTTTTTTTATTCTTGTTCTAGTGGATTTCCATGTGTGTGGAAGTGAAATCTTTCCTATGTTTCATCTGCTATTCTAACCAAAAAGACGAGTCCTCTTTCTTATTTGTTTTTTTTTTTCTAAATCTTCAATTCTTATGTACAAACTCTCTCATTTTAATAGATAATTTTTTTTTTGTCGTGATTCAGACCAATCTATTAAAGCTTTTCGAGAAGAAAACCTCCCTCGATATATTTCAAATCTCGTTTTTTTTTAACATCCCCTTACAGGGTGGGTGTCTACCATCCGGGAAAATCAGGGAAAACGGGAATTAGCCGGGAATTTGAATTGATCGGGAAAAAACGGGAATAAGTCGGGAATTTTAGTAAATCACAATAAAAATCCGGGAAAATGATATTTTACTCAAAATATGAAATACGATAATCATTAAATCAGTAAATTATAATGTCATTTTTCTGTTTGTATCTGTGTAATATATTTTTAATTAACAGTAAACAATTTTAATACGAATTAAAAAAAATATTCAGATTTTAAAATTTATTATTATTTATAAAAAAGGTTAATAGGAAAATGAGGGTGGAGAGGGGGGGGGGCTGCGAGTTAGGAGGATGTGACATACTTTTTTAGTCGGGAATTTTAGGAAATGATCAGGGAAAATCAGGGAAAAGGTCGGGGATTTCATTGGTCAAGTTGAGTAGACACCGTGTTACATTTAGAAGAATCTTATTTTCGTGACAAGCTATAGAAGTCATCTGCATCTGTTAATTCCCCAAACCTCGGGGGGAGGGGTCTCCGGTTCCAAACCCGATGGAAGACATCAAGCCGAGAGTCATTGACATCGGTGTAAGGGCGTAGAAAACTAATTTTTACTATCTCTCTCACTATCTCTCTCTCTCTCTCTATATATATATATATATACACACACACACACACGAGCCATTGCCTACAACATGTGGTTCTGGGGTTTAAGTTAATGGTCACACATGGGCTATTATTGGCACCTGGGTTTGACTACGAAACAATGTGCCCCCCTCTTTCACTCAGGACTCAATGTAGGTACCTCTCGGTGTCCCCGGGAAACTCGTATCGCGATCCTCCACTAGGGATCCACCCTCTCTCTCACCTACTGAACAACGTGGCGCTGTAAGGGTTGTAAAATGAAGTTGATCCAGGTTACTATTTAATGAACCGTCCCTGGGACCCCCTCCCACCTCCCCTCTCCCCCTTCGGTTCCTGTCACTCCCCCCCTCTCCTAGGAGGAGCTTGTTTATTGGCTAGAGAGAGAGTGATCCCAATTCTTCCCCCAGGAATTAGACTTGTCGTGGCCGACATATTTCAATATTCACAAGTTGATGGTGGCGCGCTCAGTACGTGAGTACTAAGGCCGGGCGCAACAGCGGACTAACTCCACTCGAGGGCTTTCGGAGCAACAGCGGCGTATGTCCGAATGTATGTTTACAACGTCTCAAGAACGCTATTTAGGATTGGAGTGGTTTGATGGACTAGTTTACAACTGGTGATGTCGAGACAATGTGATGTAAAGTGATGTTATCACTATATCTTGCCTCCAGCCTAGTCCACAACTAGTGACGTCTATACAATGTGATGTAAAGTGATGTTATCACTATATCTTGCCTCCAGCCCAGTCTACAACTGGTGACTTCCACACAATGTGATGTAAAGTGATGTTATCACATATATTGCCTCCAGCCCAGTCTACAACTGGTGACTTTCACACAATGTGATGTAAAGTGATGTTATCACTATATCTTGCCTCCAGCTCAGTCTACAACTA
Source organism: Timema californicum (assembly GCA_902141385.1). NCBI lineage: Eukaryota > Metazoa > Arthropoda > Insecta > Phasmatodea > Timematidae > Timema > Timema californicum. The sequence continues at coordinate 47,570 of CABFOW010004018.1, read as the reverse complement.
GTGACGTCTATACAATGTGATGTAAAGTGATGTTATCACTATATCTTGCCTCCAGCCCAGTCTACAACTGGTGACGTCTATACAATGTGATGTAAAGTGATGTTATCACTATATCTTGCCTCCAGCCCAGTCTACAACTGGTGACGTCTATACAATGTGATGTAAAGTGATGTTATCACTATATCTTGCCTCCAGCCCAGTCCACAACTGGTGACGTCTATACAATGTGATGTAAAGTGATGTTATCACTATGTCTTGCCTCCAGCCCAGTCCACAACTGGTGACGTCCCCACAATGTGATGTAAAGTGGTGTTATCACTATATCTTGCCTCCAGCCCAGTCTACAACTAGTGACGTCCATACAATGTGATCTAAAGTGATGTTATGAAGCGGGTCGATATTCCTGAATGTTGATAGAAGGGGCAGGAAATTTGACTGAGATGGTCCAGAGAAGGAAATGTTCAAAGTTCGGATTGTTTACCTTCCTGGGAGAATTGGGGGGAACGGTTCCTTTTCCCATAAATACATACATTTTATCTCTAGCCCCCCACCCCACCACCTTCCCTTCGCCCTACCGCCTCAAGATGTGAGTCTGATATGAGCAATGGGTAAATATTAGCCAAGGGCTGCGTCCGTCATCGGGAGGAAACGCTGGATTATTACAGCTCCAACATCGCCATGTACCGGACAGTTACTCCGGGGGAAATAATATCACAACACGGCTAACTTCTGTTCAATCATAATTATATTCCGCAAGTAGAATGTCACTTGTTTGTCCAGGATAGCTTCATACACCGTTAATATATACACACCAATAATGTTTGTAATCTAATAAAAAGATAACTCGGCTGGTTAAATTTATACAACAGTTTCTTTCAGGTTTTATAAATAACGTTCGTTCGGTGTCTCCACGATAAACATATGTAGGTATTTTATAAAATCCAACTTGAATTTATCAAAAATGTTGACACACGAGATGTTTTAAATTTTTTTGTTGGCTGTGGCGAAAATGCGAACAATTTTGAAATAATTTATGATCTTTTTTAACACGTGAGTGAGTAGTGAGTGAATGAATCGGTAGGTGAGTGAATAAGGCGGGGTGGGAGAGTGAGTGGGTTGGTGAGTAGCAGGGTGAGTGGACGATTGAGTGGGTGGGTAACAGGGTGAGTGGACGATTGAGTGGGTAACAGGGTGAGTCGACGATTGAGTGGGTGAGTAGCAGGGTGAGTGGACGATTGAGTGGATGGGTAACAGGGTGTATGGACGATTGAGTGGGTAACAGGGTGAGTGGACGATTGAGTGGCTGAGTAGCAGGGTGAGTGGACGATTGAGTCATTGGGTAAGTGAGTAACCGGTTAAGTGAGTGGGGGTGAGTAACAGGGTAAATGAGTCTAAGAATGAGGGAGTAGGTGGGTAACAGGGTGAGTGGACGATTGAGTGGGTGAGTAGCAGGGTGAGTGGACGATTGAGTCATTGGGTGAGTGAGTAACCGGTTAAGTGAGTGGGGTGAGTAACAGGGTAAATGAGTCTAAGAATGAGGGAGTGGGTGGGTAACAAGGTGAGTGGACGATTGAGTGAGGGAGTGAGTGAGTAACAGGGTAAGTGAGTGGGGGTGAGTAAACAGGGTAAGTGAGTGTAAGAATGAGGGAGTGGGTGGGTAACAAGGTGAGTGGACGATTGAGCGAGGGAGTGAATTAGGTCCATGTAGTTAGCACACCTGACGATAGTAAACACAGCCGTACCAGACACTCGGTATAAAAAAAGGACTGGGTTGCAGGTGACGGACGGCTCCCACAGGAACTCCGGGAGTCAAGTGAATGGAACCGCCAGCTCTCCTAGTTCCGGTGTCAGCAGTCAGGTGACTTCCAGTAACAGCGGTCCTGCTGCGGCCAGTGTACAGGCAGCCCTGGCAGCTATACAGGCTGGACAACTGTCCCTCAACCAGGTGATTTACTGTCATCTGTCTAGTAACACGATACAGGCTGGACAACTGTCCCTCAACCAGGTGATTACTGTCATCTGTCTAGTAACACAATACAGCTGTTCATGAGCTTGTAAGTAATATTTCATGCCTGCTTTCAGCAACAGTTCATTCCCCTTTCATCAACAGTTCATGCCCTTGTCAGTAATAGTTCATGTCCTTTGTAAGTACTAGTTCATGTCTCCTGTCAGCGACAGTAAAGTTCATGTCCCTTGTAAGCAACAGTTCATGTCCCTTGTAAGCACTAATTCATGTCCCTTGTAAGCACTAGTTCATGCCCCTCTAAGCAACGGTGCCTGTCCCCTGTCAGCAATACAGTTCATGTCCCTGTCAGCAACAGTTCATACCTCCCGTCAGCGATAGTTCTCATGTCAGTGACTGTGTTGTTCCTTGCAGTTGATGAGTCTGGGCGCGCAGGGTCAGCAGTTGCTCCTACAGAATCAGTTGGCGGCTGCGTCAGCCCTGCCGAACCTGTCAGCGTTGGGTCCTCAGGAGCTCCAGAACCTGCAACAGACTCTGCAACAGCACCAACAGAGCCTGCAACAGCAGTTGCAACAGTTTGTACTGTTCCAACCCGGCGCAGGGGCCCAGTTACCTGCGCAGGCACAGTTCTTCCTGCAGAATCAGGTGAGACATTAGCAAATTCTACTGATACCTAGATCTAGGTATTCTAGATAGTGTGCATTCCACATCTCATTCCTTGTCTAAATTTAAACATCCTCCTTAGCATTAAAACAATTCTACATTCTGGCTCCTTATCATGAAAATAGTTCTATAATCTGTCATAGCTTAGGGTTAAACAATTATATACTCTGACGTACCATAGCACTAAACAATTCTATACTCTGACCTACCTTAGCACTAAACAATTCTATACTCTGACCTACCTTAGCATTAAACAATTTATACTTGGACCTACCTTAGCATTAAACAATTCTATACTCTGACCCGCCTTAGCATTAAACAATTTATACTTTAATCTACCTTAGCACTAAGCAATTCTATACTCTAAGCTACCTTAGCATTAAACTAATCTATACTCTAAGCTACCTTAGCATTAAAAAATTCGATACTCTGACCTACCTTAGCATTAAACAATTTATACTTGGACCTACCTTAGCATTAAACAATTCTATACTTTAACCTACCTTAGCATTAAACTAATCTATTCCCTAAGCTACCTTAACATTTAACAATTCTATACTCTAACCTACCTTAGCATTAAACAATTCTATACTCTAACCTACCTTAGCATTAAACAATTATATACACTATCATACCTTAGCATCAAACAATTCTATACTAACCTACCTTAGTATTAAACAATTCTATACTCTGATTTAACTCAGCATGAAAGCAAATGAGTAAAACATCTTTCAGAACCCAGTGACAATTTAAAAAATAAAAATATTGTTACTAATTCTTATATTCCAATTGTAGTGGTATTACTGATTTTAAAACATAATTATTAGTGATACCTACCTGGCAATATGCAATATTTGGTAATAAGCAGCTAGTGATGGTGATGTTGGTATTTTTGTGATGCTAACCAGTCACTTTTGAGTGATATTAGCTTGTAGTGTTATATATTGATATTAGAATCTAGAAATTCAGTGCTAACAATATTTAAAAGTTTATTTGGTGGAGGTGGTTATGGAGAGCTGTGTGATGTTTGTGGTGGTGGGTCGCATGTTCTGATTTTCCAGGGCTTGCTGCAGCAGGGGTACGCTCACCAGAACCTCCCATCACGAGGGGTGACCCAAGCAGTACAGGTAAAATGACACTCATCATCTCATAGCATGACCTTTGGCACGCTACACATCTGTGTCACTTTCAGACAGCGCTAACACGTTTACACTCGTAAGGGATTGTGAAGCTCCGAAATGTTTATGTTGGAGGTTAAATCTGTTCTATTTATACTTTGACAACTATAGTAACCTTACGCATTTTTGAAACATTTGAAGAGTATGGGGGGAGGGGGGGGGGCGAGAAGGTAAGTAAAAAATTGTTTACACAAATTGAGTTATTACTGCCTTCTGTTAGATAATCATGATACCTTTCTAATCTAAATTGAGCTAGTGCTGTTATCTGTTGTACAATCATGATACCTTTCTAATCTAAATTGAGCTAATGCTGCCATCTGTTTGACAATCATGATACCTTTCCAATCTAAATTGAGCTAGTGCTGCCATCTGTTAGACAATCATGATACCTTTCTAATCTAAATTGAGCTAGTGCTGCCATCTGTTATACAATCATGATACCTTTCTAATCTAAATTGAGCTAATGCTGCCATCTGTTTGACAATCATGATACCTTTCTAATCTAAATTGAGCTAGTGCTGCCATCTGTTATACAATCATGATACCTTTCTATTCTAAATCGAGCTAGTGCTGCCATCTGTTAGATAATCATGATATCTTTCTAATGCACTTGGATTAATGTTAAAAGAGGCTTCCGTCTTATTTAAAATAATCAAAAAATAGAAACATTAGCTGGGGTTCTAGTGGGGTTGGAGATACAAAGGTTTTTGTAAAGATAAATCCAGATATGTCAGTATAAAAGAATATTAGTATGTATTGTAACATTGGGACATATGTATGTTATATAAAATACACAGTTCACTTTTAATAACGAAAGCCTCAGCCAGTCAAGCTATTCAGAACAGTTCACAATGAGCTTACACTTATGTTTTGAAAGTCAGCTTTGCTTGAGTATAATTACATACCAGTAAACTACCATCAGTAAGCATGACACCATTTTTAAACTAAAAGTAGGTGCGAAACAGGCACAAGGCGCTTCTAGTTTTTCTGAGAGTCTTTGAAGAGTGTTAAGGGGTTTTTGATGGTGACAGCCAAGGCCATTGAGGTAGGACTTATGTAGTTCTGGTTTAGGATGTGTACTTCACTGATACCCGCCTCGGTGGCATAGTTGGCTAACGCGCTTGTCGTGTTGAAGCTCGACTGCTGAGGACGGGGAGATCGAGGTTCGAATCTCGGTCGGGTGAACTGGAGGGTTTTTTTCCTAAATGGTTTTCCACTCTCCCTCCACGCAAATGCGGGTTCACTTCCTTTAATTCAACCTTCCTAATTCCTAATCCATTAGCGTAATTAGTACCTAAAGCGTATAACCTGAACGGATAGTAGGACACGGTGCTAAATATAAATATATAAATACTTCACTGATATAAACATATTCAAGGACTGTTTGCTAGACTGATTGACTTGGTCTACATCCCATTATGTGCTCTAGTCTACAATAAATCCATCAACACACCGAGTTGGAGTGTTTTAAACGCTCCTACCCGACAACACCCACCATTTTGATAGGCTATCCTGACAGATTGACCTAATATAAACAATGTGTATGTGGGGTGGGGCACTAGCAGCGACAATACTTTGGTGTTTTTTGTTTTCTTTCTCTAAGACTTTATCTTTATCTAGATGAACTTATTGGAAAGTATAAAAAATTAATGTTAGTGCTATGTGGCAACAACAAAAACCGTATTTTTATCTTTGCTTTGCATGCATTTTGCATCTATAAAGTGATTTTTTCACACCCATAGTTGTTTATCAAGCTAGACACAAGAGATCTAGCAGAACTATACTGGACCATATTCAGAGTCATATAAAATACTTTTACTGTCCGTCTATACGTGAGGGGAAACTATTTTTTAACCTCCAAAATTCCTTCAGCAATAATTTTACCTTCTCTTCTGAATAATTAGAAAAAAGTATCCGAGAATAAAAAAAGTTTTATTTAAAAAAAATTAAACTAACAAAAACATCTGTTACCTGCTTTGGGGATTGAATGGTCTAGCGTGCTACTCTCGCAGTAGACTAAACTGCCGATGACAGGGAGATCAAGATTCGAATCTCGGTCGGGTGTAATAATGGGGGTTTTACTTAAATGTTTTCCCACCCTTTCTCCATGAAAATGTTGATACACTTCCTCTAAATTCAACCTTCCTCATCCCTAACACATTAGGGTAATTAGTACATCAGAATGTAACCCAAACCGATAGTGAGACATGGGGCTCTGCGTCTTACTACCCATCCGGGTTATAAACTTATATACTAATTACGCTAGTGGTTTTATAAATTAAGAAGTCTATATTTATAGGAAATGTACTCGAATTTTCTTAGATGGGGAGTGGAACACCATTTTGGAAAAAAAGCCCCCTCATTACACCCGACCGAGATTCGAACCTTGATCTCCCCGTCATCGGCAGTCTAGTCTACTGCGAGAGTAGCACGCTAGACCAAACGGCCACCGAAGCGGTTGTATATATGTATATATTATGAAGGTGTATACTTTTATTAAAAAAAATTTAAGCACTTCAATAAAAAGCAAGATGTACATCTTCCTTCCACTGTCCCTACCTAATGACGGGCGTCGCAGGTTGGAGGCTGGGGCGATGACGTTCCCCCCGTCCAGGGTCTGCTCAAATGCGACATTCTTAGTACCATTAAATAAAAAAATTAAAATGAATTTGTTTTGCCCCTGACCCAAAATTAAGAGCTAACGTGGTGCCCATGCTTGTGGGTAATGCTTAAGCATGTTCTTGATACACATCAAGCTTTGTTTGTCATCCTAAAACAATAATATAATCTTTTGATCAACAAAACAAATTACTAAATATAATTTTATTAATAAATTTAATTTTGTCTATCCAAAGAAATAGTTAAATGATTTTTTTTTATTGACTCCAACCCATTATCTATTACGTATAACATTTATAATCGGCATAGGCCCTCTTGATCATAAGCCACAGAGAGGAAGATGCGTAAAGGGGCGTAAAGATGTGTAAGGCGCAAGTGTTCTGTGTCAGGTGCAGCAGGCGGTGGCCCAGGCGGCTCAACAGCTGCAACAGCTGCAGAAGCACCAGCAGCAAGCGCCCAACAACCCGCAGTCCAACCGACAACACAACCACCAGTCCTCCTCGCTGACCCAGCACCACAACAATGTGAACCAACACCACCACGGACACCATCAGGGGCACTTGACCCCCTCTGGGGCACCAGGTACGACACTATTAGAGCTTGTTCCCAACAATGTACACAGGGGGGCCCTTAGGCGGGCACAGCACAGTCAAATAAGGTGTGACCCGTTCTGTTGGCCGCATGGCTCCATGCCTCACTCTCACTGTAGAATAGACCGGATAAAACGGTGTACTGAGGGTTTTTTCCACTTTCTCTCAATGCAAATGTTGCTACAATTCATCTAAACTCACTAATCCTTAACACAGTGTAGTTAGTACATATGCGTACAGACCGAATAGGGTGCTAAATAAAAGTGTGCATAATATGGAGTACGCCGAGGAGTAAAGGGGGACCCAAGGTCATGGGTATGGTTTAGTTTTTTATTTAGAACCATGTATTAGTGCGATTTTGAGTCACACACATGTGTATTAAATGTGTTAATATGTTAGGGATGAGGAAGGTTCAGTTTAGAGGAAGTGTACCCGCATTTATGGAGAGTAAAGAAAGATTTGATAATCACTTGTGACTGGGATTTGAACCCCGAGCTCCTCGTCACTGGTATTCTGGTCTATGGTGAGAGTGATGCCTTAAACCTGTGCTTTCTAGCTCAATCTAGTCCAAGTACCAGATTCACTAACTCGGGTCTTGTTGCGGGCCGCAGCCAATAGAAACTAGTGAGTTAGATGATGCTCACCTTCAGGTGTTATTGTCCTAGTGAATGAGACGATGTTCACCTGTAGGTGATATTGTCCTAGTGAATGAGATGATGTTCACCTGCAGGTGATATTGTACTAGTGAATGAGACGATGTTCACCTGTAGGTGATATTGTCCTAGTGAATGATACGATGTCCACCTGCAGGTGTTATGGTCCTAGTGAATGATAC